>SSNR01000343.1:477979-496067 GCA_006937965.1 Callopanchax toddi
TATGGTTCTGTATATGGTTCTGTATATGGTTCTGTACCTGTATGGTTCTGTACCTGTATGGTTCTGTATATGGTTCTGTAGCTGTATGGTTCTGTAGCTGTATGGTTCTGTATATGGTTCTGTATATGGTTCTGTACCTGTATGGTTCTGTACCTGTGTGGGTCTGTGTGGTTCTGTGTGGTTCTGTATATGGTTCTGTACCTGTGTGGTTCTGTACCTGTGTGGTTCTGTAACTGTGTGGTTCTGTGTGGTTCTGTATATGGTTCTGTACCTGTATGGTTCTGTATATGGTCCTGTACCTGTGTGGTTCTGTACATGTATGGTTCTGTGTGGTTCTGTATATGGTTCTGTACCTGTTTGGTTCTGTACCTGTATGGTTCTATAGCTGTGTGGTTCTGTAGCTGTGTGGTTCTGTACCTGTATGGTTCTGTAGCTGTGTGGTTCTGTAGCTGTGTGGTTCTGTACCTGTATGGTTCTGTACCTGTTTGGTTCTGTATATGGTTCTGTATATGGTTCTGTATATGGTTCTGTATATGGTTCTGTGCCTGTGTGTTTCTGTACCTGTATGGTTCTGTATATGGTTCTGTATCTGTGTGGTTCTGTGTGGTTCTGTACCTGTATGGTTCTGTACCTGTGTGGTTCTGTATATGGTTCTGTACCTGTATGGTTCTGTGTGGTTCTGTATATGGTTCTGTACCTGTGTAGTTCTGTATATGGTTCTGTACCTGTGTGGTTCTGTACCTGTATGGTTCTGTGTGGTTCTGTGTATGGTTCTGTACCTGTATGGTTCTGTGTGGTTCTGTATATGGTTCTGTAGCTGTGTGGTTCTGTACCTGTATGGTTCTGTAGCTGTGTGGTTCTGTACCTGTATGGTTCTATACCTGTATGGTTCTGTACCTGTTTGGTTCTATAGCTGTGTGGTTCTGTAGCTGTGTGGTTCTGTACCTGTATGGTTCTGTAGCTGTGTGGTTCTGTAGCTGTGTGGTTCTGTACCTGTGTGGTTCTGTACCTGTATGGTTCTGTGTGATTCTGTATATGGTTCTCTACCTGTATGGTTCTGTATATGGTTCTGTAACTGTGTGGTTCTGTGTGGTTCTGTACCTGTATGGTTCTGTACCTGTGTGGTTCTGTATATGGTCCTGTACCTGTGTGGTTCTGTACCTGTATGGTTCTGTGTGGTTCTGTATATGGTTCTGTACCTGTGTGGTTCTGTATGTGGTTCTGTACCTGTGTGGTTCTGTACCTGTATGGTTCTGTGTGGTTCTGTATATGGTTCTGTACCTGTGTGGTTCTGTACCTGTATGGTTCTGTAACTGTATGGTTCTGTGTGGTTCTGTATCTGTATGGTTCTGTACCTGTGTGGTTCTGTATATGGTTCTGTACCTGTGTGGTTCTGTACCTGTATGGTTCTGTGTGGTTCTGTATATGGTTCTGTACCTGTGTGGTTCTGTACCTGTATGGTTCTGTAACTGTATGGTTCTGTGTGGTTCTGTATATGGTTCTGTACCTGTATGGTTCTGTATATGGTTCTGTACCTGTGTGGTTCTGTACCTGTATGGTTCTGTGTGGTTCTGTATATGTTTCTGTACCTGTATGGTTCTGTATATGGTTCTGTAACTGTGTGGTTCTGTTTGGTTCTGTACCTGTTTGGTTCTGTGCCTGGATCTATATCTGTATGGTTCTGTACCTGTATGGTTCTATACCTGTATGGTTCTGTACCTGTGTGGTTCTGTGTGGTTCTGTATATGGTTATGTATATGGTTCTGTACCTGTGTAGTTCTGTGTGGTTCTGTGTGGTTCTGTATATGGTTCTGTATATGGTTCTGTATATGGTTCTGTATATGGTTCTGTACCTGTATGGTTCTGTGTGGTTCTGTATATGGTTCTGTACCTTTGTAGTTCTGTGTGGTTCTGTATATGGTTCTGTATATGGTTCTGTACCTGTATGGTTCTGTATATGGTTCTGTATATGGTTCTGTATATGGTTCTGTATATGGTTCTGTACCTGTATGGTTCTGTACCTGTATGGTTCTGTATATGGTTCTGTAGCTGTATGGTTCTGTAGCTGTATGGCTCTGTATATGGTTCTGTATATGGTTCTGTACCTGTATGGTTCTGTGTGGTTCTGTATACGGTTCTGTACCTGTGTGATTCTGTACCTGTATGGTTCTGTACGGTTCTGTACCTGTGTGGTTCTGTACCTGTATGGTTCTGTACCTGTGTGGGTCTGTGTGGTTCTGTGTGTTTCTGTATACGGTTCTGTACCTGTGTGGTTCTGTACCTGTATGGTTCTGTACGGTTCTGTACCTGTGTGGTTCTGTACCTGTGTGGTTCTGTGTGGTTCTGTATATGGTTATGTATATGGTTCTGTACCTGTGTGGGTCTGTATGGTTCTGTGTGGTTCTGTATATGGTTCTGTACCTGTATGGTTCTGTACCTGTATGGTTCTGTATATGGTTCTGTAACTGTGTGGTTCTGTGTGGTTCTGTACCTGTATGGTTCTGTACCTGTGTGGTTCTGTATATGGTCCTGTACCTGTGTGGTTCCGTACATGTATGGTTCTGTGTGGTTCTGTATATGGTTCTGTATCTGTATGGTTCAGTACCTGTATGGTTCTATACCTTTATGGTTCTGTACCAGGTTCTGTACGTGTATGGTTCTGTACCTGTATGGTTCTGTACCTGGTTCTGTACCTGTATGGTTCTGTATCTGTATGGTTCTGTACGGTTCTGTACCTGTATGGTTCTATACCTGTGTGGTTCTGTACCTGTATGGTTTTGTACCTGTGTGGTTCTGTATCTGTGTGGTTCTGTACCTGTATGGTTCTGTACCTGTTTCTGTACCCGTATGGTTCTGTACCTGTGTAGTTCTGTGTGGTTCCGTACCTGTATGGATCTGTTTGGTTCTGTACCTGTATGGTTTTGTATGGTTCTGTAGCTGTATGGTTCTGAAGCTGTATGGTTCTGTACCTGTATGGTTCTGTAACTGTATGGTTCTGTGTGGTTCTGTATATGGTTCTGTACCTGTATGGTTCTGTACCTGTATGGTTCTGTACCTGTGTGGTTCTGTACCTGTATGGTTCTATACCTGTGTGGTTCTATACCTGTATGGTTCTATACCTGTATGGTTCTGTACCTGTATGGTTCTATAGCTGTGTGGTTCTGTAGCTGTGTGGTTCTGTACCTGTATGGTTCTGTAGCTGTGTGGTTCTGTACCTGTATGGTTCTGTACCTGTATGGTTCTATAGCTGTGTGGTTCTGTAGCTGTGTGGTTCTGTACCTGTATGGTTCTGTACCTGTATGGTTCTGTACCTGTATGGTTCTGTAGCTGTGTGGTTCTGTAGCTGTGTGGTTCTGTACCTGTATGGTTCTGTACCTGTATGGTTCTATATCTGTATGGTTCTGTACCTGTTTGGTTCTATACCTGTGTGGTTATGTACCTGTATGGCTCTATACCTGTATGGTTCTATACCTGTATGGTTCTAACTCTGTATGTTTCTGTACCTGTGTGGTTCTGTACCTGTATGGTTCTACACCTGTATGGTTCTGTACCTGTATGGTTCTACATCTGTATGGTTCTGTACCTGTATGGTTCTATACCTGTATGGTTCTGTTCCTGGTTCTGTACCTGTATGGTTCTATACCTGTATGGTTCTGTACCTGTATGGTTCTAAACCTGTATGGTTCTACACCTGTTTGGTTCTACACCTGTATGGATCTCTACCTGTATGGTTCTACATCTGTATGGTTCTGTACCTGTATGGTTCTAAACCTGTATGGTTCTATACCTGTATGGTTCTGTACCTGTATGGTTCTATACCTGTATGGTTCTGTACCTGTTTGGTTCTGTGCCTGGATCTATACCTGTATGGTTCTGTACCTGTATGGTTCTATACCTGTATGGTTCTGTACCTGTTTGGTTCTGTGCCTGGATCTATATCTGTATGGTTCTGTACCTGTATGGTTCTATACCTTTATGGTTCTGTACCAGGTTCTGTACCTGTATGGTTCTGTATATGGTCCTGTACTTGTGTGGTTCTGTACCTGTATGGTTCTGTGTGGTTCTGTATATGGTTCTGTACCTGTATGGTTCTGTATATGGTTCTGTAACTGTGTGGTTCTGTGTGGTTCTGTATATGGTTCTGTACCTGTGTGGTTCTGTATATGGTTCTGTACCTGTGTGGTTCTGTACCTGTATGGTTCTGTGTGGTTCTATACCTGTATGGTTCTGTACCTGTGTGGTTGTGTACCTGTATGGTTCTGTTTGGTTCTGTACCTGTTTGGTTCTGTGTGGTTCTGTACCTGTATGGTTCTGTATGGTTCTGTACCTGCATGTTTCTATGTGGTTCTGTACCTGTATGGTTCTGTGTGGTTCTATACGTATATGGTTCTGTACCTGTGTGGTTCTGTACCTGTATGGTTCTGTATGGTTCTGTGTGGTTCTGTACCTGTGTGGTTCTGTACCTGTGTGGTTCTGTACATGTTTGGTTCTGTGTGGTTCTGTACCTGTATGGTTCTGTTTGGTTCTGTACCTGTATGTTCTGTGTGGTTCTACACCTGTATGGTTCTGTACCTGTATCGTTCTGTGTGGTTCTGTATATGGTTCTGTACCTGTATGGTTCTGTACCTGTATGGTTCTGTATATGGTTCTGTAACTGTGTGGTTCTGTGTGGTTCTGTACCTGTATGGTTCTGTACGTGTGTGGTTCTGTATATGGTCCTGTACCTGTGTGGTTCTGTACCTGTATGGTTCTGTGTGGTTCTGTATATGGTTCTGTACCTGTGTGGTTCTGTACCTGTATGGTTCTGTGTGGTTCTGTATATGGTTGTGTACCTGTATGGTTCTGTTTGGTTCTGTACCTGTATGATTCTGTGTGGTTCTGTACCTGTATGGTCCTGTACCCGTGTGGTTCTGTATCTGTGGGGTTCTATACCTGTATGGTTTTGTACCTGTGTGGTTGTGTACCTGTATGGTTCTGTGTGGTTCTATACCTGTATGGTTCTGTACCTGTGTGGTTGTGTACCTGTATGGTTCTGTTTGGTTCTGTACCTGTATGGTTCTGTGTGGTTCTATACCTGTATGGTTCTGTACCTGTATGGTTCTGTGTGGTTCTGTATATGGTTCTGTACCTGTGTGGTTCTGTATATGGTCATGTACCTGTGTGGTTCTGTACCTGTATGGTTCTGTGTGATTCTGTATATGGTTCTCTACCTGTATGGTTCTGTATATGGTTCTGTAACTGTGTGGTTCTGTGTGGTTCTGTACCTGTATGGTTCTGTACCTGTGTGGTTCTGTATATGGTCCTGTACCTGTGTGGTTCTGTATATGGTCCTGTACCTGTGTGGTTCTGTACCTGTATGGTTCTGTATGGTTCTGTGTGGTTCTGTACCTGTGTGGTTCTGTACCTGTGTGGTTCTGTACATGTATGGTTCTGTGTGGTTCTGTATATGGTTCTGTACCTGTATGGTTCTGTATATGGTTCTGTACTTGTGTGGTTCTGTACCTGTATGGTTCTGTGTGGTTCTGTATATGGTTCTGTACCTGTATGGTTCTGTATATGGTCCTGTACCTGTGTGGTTCTGTACCTGTATGGTTCTGTGTGGTTCTGTATATGGTTCTGTACCTGTATGGTTCTGTACCTGTGTGGTTCTGTACTTGTATGGTTCTGTGTGGTTCTGTATATGGTTCTGTACCTGTATGGTTCTGTGTGGTTCTGTATATGGTTCTGTACCTGTGTGGTTCTGTATATGGTCCTGTTCCTGTTTGGTTCTGTACCTGTATGGTTCTGTGTGGTTCTGTATATGGTTCTGTACCTGTGTGGTTCTGTATGTGGTTCTGTACCTGTGTGGTTCTGTACCTGTATGGTTCTGTGTGGTTCTGTATACCTGTATGGTTCTGTACCTGTGTGGTTGTGTACCTGTATGGTTCTGTTTGGTTCTGTACCTGTATGGTTCTGTGTGGTTCTGTATCTGTTTGGTTCTGTACCTGTGTGGTTTTGTTTATGGTTCTGTACCTATATGGTTCTGTACCTGTATGGTTCTGTGTGGGTCTGTACCTGTATGGTTCTGTGTGGTTCTGTATATGGTTCTGTACCTGTGTGGTTCTGTATATGGTCCTGTACCTGTTTGGTTCTGTACCTGTATGGTTCTGTGTGGTTCTGTATATGGTTCTCTACCTGTATGGTTCTGTTTGGTTCTGTATGTGTGTGGTTCTGTGTGGTTCTATACCTGTATGGTTCTGTACCTGTGTGGTTGTGTACGTGTATGGTTCTGTTTGGTTCTGTACCTGTATGTTTCTGTGTGGTTCTGTACCTGTATGGTTCTGTACCTGTATGGTTCTATAGCTGTGTGGTTCTGTTCTGTGTGGTTCTGTACCTGTGTGGTTCTGTAGCTGTGTGGTTCTGTATATGGTTCTGTACCTGTGTGGTTCTGTATGTGGTTCTGTACCTGTGTGGTTCTGTACCTGTATGGTTCTGTGTGGTTCTGTATATGGTTCTGTACCTGTGTGGTTCTGTACCTGTATGGTTCTGTTTGGTTCTGTACCTGTATGTTTCTGTGTGGTTCTGTATCTGTATGGTTCTGTACCTGTGTGGTTCTGTATATGGTCCTGTACCTGTGTGGTTCTGTACCTGTATGGTTCTGTATGGTTCTGTGTGGTTCTGTACCTGTGTGGTTCTGTACCTGTGTGGTTCTGTACCTGTGTGGTTCTGTGTCTGTATGGTTCTGTTTGGTTCTGTACCTGTATGGTTCTGTGTGGTTCTGTACCTGTGTGGTTCTGTACCTGTATGGTTCTGTGTGGTTCTGTATATGGTTCTGTACCTGTGTGGTTCTGTACCTGTATGGTTCTGTTCCTGTATGGTTCTATAGCTGTGTGGTTCTGTTCTGTGTGGTTCTGTACCTGTATGGTTCTGTATGGTTCTGTACCTGCATGGTTCTATGTGGTTCTATACCTGTATGGTTCTGTACCTGTATGGTTCTGTGTGGTTCTGTATCTGGTTCTGTACCTGTGTGGTTCTGTATATGGTGTGTACCTGTGTGGTTCTGTACCTGTATGGTTCTGTGTGGTTCTGTATATGGTTCTGTACCTGTATGGTTCTGTACCTGTGTGGTTGTGTACCTGTATGGTTCTGTTTGGTTCTGTACGGTTCTGTACCTGTGTGGTTCTGTACCTCTGTGGTTCTGTACCTGTATGGTTCTGTACCTGTTTGGTTCTGTGTGGTTCTGTACCTGTATGGTTCTGTGTGGTTCTGTATATGGTTCTGTACCTATATGGTTCTGTATATGGTTCTGTATATGGTTCTGTACCTGTATGGTTCTGTGTGGTTCTGTATATGGTTCTGTACCTGTGTAGTTCTGTGTGGTTCTGTATATGGTTCTGTATATGGTTCTGTACCTGTATGGTTCTGTATGGTTCTGTATATGGTTCTGTATATGGTTCTGTACCTGTATGGTTCTGTACCTGTATGGTTCTGTATATGGTTCTGTAGCTGTATGGTTCTGTAGCTGTATGGCTCTGTATATGGTTCTGTATATGGTTCTGTACCTGTATGGTTCTGTGTGGTTCTGTATATGGTTCTGTACCTGTGTAGTTCTGTGTGGTTCTGTGTGGTTCTGTATATGGTTCTGTATATGGTTCTGTACCTGTATGGTTCTGTACCTGTATGGTTCTGTATATGGTTCTGTAGCTGTATGGTTCTGTAGCTGTATGGTTCTGTATATGGTTCTGTACCTGTATGGTTCTGTGTGGTTCTGTATACGGTTCAGTACCTGTGTGGTTCTGTACCTGTATGGTTCTGTACCTGTGTGGGTCTGTGTGGTTCTGTGTGGTTCTGTGTACGGTTCTGTACCTGTGTGGTTCTGTACGGTTCTGTACCTGTGTGGTTCTGTGTGGTTCTGTACCTGTATGGTTCTGTATGGTTCTGTACCTGCATGGTTCTATGTGGTTCTGTACCTGCATGGTTCTATGTGGTTCTGTACCTGTGTGGTTCTGTATATGGTTCTGTACCTGTGTGGTTCTGTGTGGTTCTGTATATGGTTCTGTATATGGTTCTGTATATGGTTCTGTATATGGTTCTGTATATGGTTGTGTACCTGTATGGTTCTGTGTGGTTCTGTACCTGTATGGTTCTGTATGGTTCTGTACCTGCATGGTTCTATGTGGTTCTGTACCTGTATGGTTCTGTATGGTTCTGTATCTGGTTCTGTATATGGTTCTGTACCTGTATGGTTCTGGTGGTTCTGTATATGGTTCTGTACCTGTGTGGTTCTGTATATGGTCCTGTACCTGTTTGGTTCTGTACCTGTATGGTTCTGTGTGGTTCTGTACCTGTATGGTTCTGTATGGTTCTGTATCTGCATGGTTCTATGTGGTTCTGTATCTGTATGGTTCTGTATGGTTCTGTGTGGTTCTGTACCTGTGTGGTTCTGTACCTGTGTGGTTCTGTATATGGTTCTGTACCTGTGTGGTTCTGTATGTGGTTCTGTACCTGTGTGGTTCTGTGTGGTTCTGTATATGGTTATGTATATGGTTCTGTACCTGTGTGGGTCTGTATGGGTCTGTGTGGTTCTGTATATGGTTCTGTACCTGTATGGTTCTGTACCTGTGTGGTTCTGTACCTGTATGGTTCTGTATATGGTTCTGTATATGGTTCTGTATATGGTTCTGTATATGGTTCTGTACCTGTATGGTTCTGTGTGGTTCTGTATATGGTTCTGTATCTGTGTAGTTCTGTGTGGTTCTGTGTGGTTCTGTATATGGTTCTGTATATGGTTCTGTACCTGTATGGTTCTGTACCTGTATGGTTCTGTATATGGTTCTGTACTTGTGTGGTTCTGTACCTGTATGGTTCTGTGTGGTTCTGTATATGGTTCTGTACCTGTATGGTTCTGTGTGGTTCTGTGTGGTTCTGTATATGGTTCTGTATATGGTTCTGTATATGGTTCTGTAACTGTGTGGTTCTGTGTGGTTCTGTACCTGTATGGTTCTGTACCTGTGTGGTTCTGTATATGGTCCTGTACCTGTGTGGTTCTGTATATGGTATCTGTATCTGTGTAGTTCTGTGTGGTTCTGTATATGGTTCTGTGTATGGTTCTGTACCTGTGTGGTTCTGTATATGGTTCTGTACCTGTGTGGTTCTGTATATGGTTCTGTACCTGTGTGGTTCTGTATCGGTGTGGATCTGTGTGGTTCTGTATATGGTTCTGTACCTGTGTGGTTCTGTATGTGGTTCTGTACCTGTGTGGTTCTGTACCTGTATGGTTCTGTGTGGTTCTGTATATGGTTGTGTACCTGTATGGTTCTGTTTGGTTCTGTACCTGTATGGTTCTGTGTGGTTCTGTGTGGTTCTGTATATGGTTCTGTATATGGTTCTGTACCTGTATGGTTCTGTATCTGTATGGTTCTGTATATGGTTCTGTATATGGTTCTGTATATGGTTCTGTATATGGTTCTGTACATGTATGGTTCTGTGTGGTTCTGTATATGGTTCTGTACCTGTGTGGTTCTGTATATGGTTCTGTACCTGTGTGGTTCTGTATATGGTTCTGTACCTGTGTGGTTCTGTATGTGGTTCTGTACCTGTGTGGTTCTGTACCTGTATGGTTCTGTGTGGTTCTGTATATGGTTCTGTACCTGTATGGTTCTGTACCTGTGTGGTTCTGTACCTGTATGGTTCTGTGTGGTTCTGTAGCTGTATGGTTCTGTACCTGTGTGGTTGTGTACCTGTATGGTTCTGTAACTGTATGGTTCTGTGTGGTTCTGTATATGGTTCTGTACCTGTATGGTTCTGTACCTGTGTGGTTCTGTACCTGTATGGTTCTGTATATGGTTCTGTACCTGTGTGGTTCTGTATGTGGTTCTGTACCTGTGTGGTTCTGTACCTGTGTGGTTGTGTACCTGTATGGTTCTGTTTGGTTCTGTAGCTGTATGGTTCTGAAGCTGTATGGTTCTGTACCTGTATGGTTCTGTAACTGTATGGTTCTGTGTGGTTCTGTATATGGTTCTGTACCTGTGTGGTTCTGTACCTGTATGGTTCTGTAACTGTATGGTTCTGTGTGGTTCTGTATATGGTTCTGTACCTGTATGGTTCTGTACCTGTGTGGGTCTGTACCTGTGTGGTTCTGTATGTTCTGTACCTGTACGGTTCTGTAAGGTTCTGTACCTGTATGGTTTTGTATGGTTCTGTAGCTGTATGGTTCTGAAGCTGTATGGTTCTGTACCTGTATGGTTCTGTAACTGTATGGTTCTGTGTGGTTCTGTATATGGTTCTGTACCTGTGTGGTTCTGTACCTGTATGGTTCTGTAACTGTATGGTTCTGTGTGGTTCTGTATATGGTTCTGTACCTGTATGGTTCTGTGTGGTTCTGTATACGGTTCAGTACCTGTGTGGTTCTGTACCTGTATGGTTCTGTACCTGTGTGGGTCTGTGTGGTTCTGTGTGGTTCTGTGTACGGTTCTGTACCTGTGTGGTTCTGTACGGTTCTGTACCTGTGTGGTTCTGTACCTGTATGGTTCTGTATATAGTTCTGTACCTGTGTGGTTCTGTACCTGTATGGTTCTGTGTGGTTCTGTACCTGTGTGGTTCTGTACCTGTGTGGTTCTGTATATGGTTCTGTACCTGTGTGGTTCTGTATATGGTTCTGTACCTGTGTGGTTCTGTATATGGTTCTGTACCTGTGTGGTTCTGTTTGGTTCTGTACCTGTGTGGTTCTGTACCTGTGTGGTTCTGTATATGGTTCTGTACCTGTGTGGTTCTGTATATGGTTCTGTACCTGTGTGGTTCTGTATGGTTCTGTATATGGTTCTGTACTTGTGTGGTTCTGTACCTGTATGGTTCTGTGTGGTTCTGTATATGGTTCTGTACCTGTGTGGTTCTGTGTATGGTTCTGTACCTGTGTGGTTCTGTACCTCTGTGGTTCTGTACCTGTATGGTTCTGTACCTGTTTGGTTCTGTGTGGTTCTGTATCTGTTTGGTTCTGTATATGGTTCTGTACTTGTGTGGTTCTGTACCTGTATGGTTCTGTGTGGTTCTGTATATGGTTCTGTACCTGTATGGTTCTGTGTGGTTCTGTATATGGTTCTGTACCTGTATGGTTCTGTATATGGTTCTGTACCTGTGTGGTTCTGTACCGTTCTGTACCTGTTTGGTTCTGTGCCTGGATCTATACCTGTATGGTTCTGTACCTGTATGGTTCTATACCTGTATGGTTCTGTACCTGTTTGGTTCTGTGCCTGGATCTATATCTGTATGGTTCTGTACCTGTATGGTTCTATACCTTTATGGTTCTGTACCAGGTTCTGTACCTGTATGGTTCTGTACCTGTATGGTTCTGTACCTGGTTCTGTACCTGTATGGTTCTGTATCTGTATGGTTCTGTACGGTTCTGTACCTGTATGGTTCTGTACCTGTATGGTTCTGTACCTGGTTCTGTACCTGTATGGTTCTATACCTGTCTGGTTCTGTACCTGTATGGTTCTGTACCTGTTTCTGTACCTGTATGGTTCTGTACCTGTGTGGTCCTGTACCTGTATGGTTCTGTGTGGTTCCGTACCTGTATGGTTCTGTTTGGTTCTGTACATGTACGGTTCTGTATGTTCTGTACCTGTACGGTTCTGTAAGGTTCTGTACCTGTATGGTTCTGTAACTGTATGGTTCTGTGTGGTTCTGTATATGGTTCTGTACCTGTGTGGTTCTGTACCTGTGTGGTTCTGTACCTGTATGGTTCTGTGTGGTTCTGTATATGGTTCTGTACCTGTGTGGTTCTGTACCTGTATGGTTCTGTGTGGTTCTGTATATGGTTGTGTAACTGTATGGTTCTGTTTGGTTCTGTACCTGTATGATTCTGTACCTGTGTGGTTCTGTATATGGTCCTGTACCCGTGTGGTTCTGTATCTGTGGGGTTCTATACCTGTATGGTTCTGTACCTGTGTGGTTGTGTACCTGTATGGTTCTGTGTGGTTCTATACCTGTATGGTTCTGTACCTGTGTGGTTGTGTACCTGTATGGTTCTGTTTGGTTCTGTACCTGTATGGTTCTGTGTGGTTCTATACCTGTATGGTTCTGTACCTGTGTGGTTGTGTACCTGTATGGTTCTGTTTGTTTCTGTACCTGTATGGTTCTGTGTGGTTCTGAACCTGTGTGGTTCTGTACCTGTATGGTTCTGTGTGGTTCTGTATATGGTTCTGTACCTGTATGGTTCTGTACCTGTATGGTTCTGTATATGGTTCTGTAACTGTGTGGTTCTGTACCTGTATGGTTCTGTACGTGTGTGGTTCTGTATATGGTCCTGTACCTGTGTGGTTCTGTACCTGTATGGTTCTGTGTGGTTCTGTATATGGTTCTGTACCTGTATGGTTCTGTATAAGGTTATGTACTTGTGTGGTTCTGTACGTGTATGGTTCTGTGTGGTTCTGTACCTGTGTGGTTTTGTTTATGGTTCTGTACCTATATGGTTCTGTACCTGTATGGTTCTGTGTGGTTCTGTACCTGTATGGTTCTTTATGGTTCTGTACGGTTCTGTACCTGTGTGGTTCTGTACCTCTGTGGTTCTGTACCTGTATGGTTCTGTACCTGTTTGGTTCTGTGTGGTTCTGTACCTGTATGGTTCTGTATGGTTCTGTACCTGCATGGTTCTATGTGGTTCTGTACCTGTATGGTTCTGTATGGTTCTGTGTGGTTCTGTACCTGTGTGGTTCTGTACCTCTGTGGTTCTGTATATGGTTCTGTACCTGTGTGGTTCTGTATATGGTTCTGTACCTGTGTGGTTCTGTGTGGTTCTGTATATGGTTATGTATATGGTTCTGTACCTGTGTAGTTCTGTGTGGTTCTGTATATGGTTCTGTATATGGTTCTGTATATGGTTCTGTATATGGTTCTGTATATGGTTCTGTACCTGTATGGTTCTGTGTGGTTCTGTATATGGTTCTGTACCTGTATGGTTCTGTATGTGGTTCTGTACCTGTGTGGTTCTGTACCTGTATGGTTCTGTGTGGTTCTATACCTGTGTGGTTCTGTACCTGTGTGGTTGTGTACCTGTATGGTTCTGTTTGGTTCTGTACCTGTGTGGTTCTGTGTGGGTCTGTATATGGTTATGTATATGGTTCTGTACCTGTGTAGTTCTGTGTGGTTCTGTGTGGTTCTGTATATGGTTCTGTATATGGTTCTGTACCTGTGTGGTTCTGTACCTGTATGGTTCTGTAACTGTATGGTTCTGTGTGTTTCTGTATATGGTTCTGTACCTTTGTAGTTCTGTGTGGTTCTGTATATGGTTCTGTATATGGTTCTGTATATGGTTCTCTACCTGTATGGTTCTGTATATGGTTTTGTAACTGTGTGGTTCTGTGTGGTTCTGTACCTGTATGGTTCTGTACCTGTGTGGTTCTGTATATGGTTGTGTACCTGTTTGGTTCTGTGTGGTTCTGTACCTGTATGGTTCTGTACGGTTCTGTACCTGTGTGGTTCTGTACCTGTATGGTTCTGTGTGGTTCTGTATATGGTTCTGTACCTGTATGGTTCTGTATATGGTTCTGTACCTGTATGGTTCTGTGTGGTTCTGTATATGGTTCTGTACCTGTGTGGGTCTGTATGGTTCTGTGTGGTTCTGTATATGGTTCTGTACCTGTATGGTTCTGTACCTGTGTGGTTCTGTACCTGTATGGTTCTGTGTGATTCTGTATATGGTTCTCTACCTGTATGGTTCTGTATATGGTTCTGTATCTGTGTGGTTCTGTGTGGTTCTGTTTCTGTATGGTTCTGTGCCTGTGTGGGTCTGTGTATGGTTCTGTATCTGTGTGGTTCTGTGTGGTTCTGTATATGGATCTGTACCTGTGTGGTTCTGTATGGTTCTGTGTGGTTCTGTATATGGTTCTGTATATGGTTCTGTACCTGTATGGTTCTGTATATGGTTATGTACCTGTGTGGTTCTGTACCTGTATGGTTCTGTACGTGTATGGTTCTGTACCTGTTTCTGTATATGGTTCTGTACCTGTATGGTTCTGTACCTGTATGGTTCTGTAACTGTATGGTTCTGCTTGGTTCTGTATATGGTTCTGTACCTGTATGGTTCTGTACCTGTATGGTTCTGTGTGGTTCTATACCTGTATGGTTCTGTACCTGTGTGGTTGTGTACCTGTATGGTTCTGTATATGGTTCTGTACCTGTGTGGTTCTGTATATGGTTCTGTACCTGTGTGGGTCTGTATGGTTCTGTGTGGTTCTGTATATGGTTCTGTACCTGTATGGTTCTGTACCTGTGTGGTTCTGTACCTGTATGGTTCTGTATATGGTTCTGTAACTGTGTGGTTCTGTGTGGTTCTGTACCTGTATGGTTCTGTACCTGTGTGGTTCTGTATATGGTCTTGTACCTGTGTGGTTCTGTACCTGTATGGTTCTGTGTGGTTCTGTATATGGTTCTGTACCTGTATGGTTCTGTAAATGGTTCTGTACTTGTGTGGTTCTGTACCTGTATGGTTCTGTGTGGTTCTGTATCTGTTTCGTACTTGTGTGGTTCTGTACCTGTATGGTTCTTTACGGTTCTGTACCTGTGTGGTTCTGTATCTGTATGGTTCTGTATGTTTCTGTGTGGTTCTGTATCTGTGTGGTTCTGTAGCTGTGTGGTTCTGTATATGGTTCTGTACCTGTGTGGTTGTGTGTATGGTCCTGTACCTGTGTGGTTCTGTACCTGTATGGTTCTGTGTGGTTCTGTATATGGTTCTGTACCTGTGTAGTTCTGTGTGGTTCTGTATATGGATCTGTATATGGTTCTGTATATGGTTCTGTATATGGTTCTGTACCTGTATGGTTCTGTGTGGTTCTGTATATGGTTCTGTACCTGTATGGTTCTGTGTGTTTCTGTGTATGGTTCTGTATCTGTGTGGTTCTGTACCTGTATGGTTCTGTACCTGTGTGGTTCTGTACCTGTATGGTTCTGTGTGGTTCTGTATATGGTTCTGTACCTGTATGGTTCTGTATATGGTTCTGTACCTGCATGGTTCTATGTGGTTCTGTACCTGTATGGTTCTGTATGGTTCTGTGTGGTTCTGTACCTGTGTGGTTCTGTACCTGTGTGGTTCTGTATATGGTTCTGTACCTGTGTGGTTCTGTATGTGGTTCTGTACCTGTGTGGTTCTGTGTGGTTCTGTATATGGTTATGTATATGGTTCTGTACCTGTGTAGTTCTGTGTGGTTCTGTGTGGTTCTGTGTATGGTTGTGTACCTGTGTGGTTCTGTTTGGTTCTGTACCTGTATGGTTCTGTACCTGTGTGGTTCTGTATATGGTCCTGTACCTGTGTGGTTCTGTACCTGTATGGTTCTGTGTGGTTCTGTATATGGTTCTGTACCTGTATGGTTCTGTACCTGTGTGGTTCTGTGTGGTTCTATACCTGTATGGTTCTGTACCTGTGTGGTTGTGTACCTGTATGGTTCTGTTTGGTTCTGTACCTGTATGGTTCTGTGTGGTTCTACACCTGTATGGTTCTGTACCTGTGTGGTTGTGTACCTGTATGGTTCTGTTTGGTTCTGTACCTGTATGGTTCTGTGTGGTTCTGTACCTGTGTGGTTTTGTGTCTGTATGGTTCTGTATATAGTTCTGTACCTGTGTGGTTCTGTGTGGTTCTGTACCTGTATGGTTCTGTACCTGTATGGTTCTGTGTGGTTCTGTATATGGTTCTGTACCTGTATGGTTCTGTATATGGTTCTGTACCTGTATGGTTCTGTGTGGGTGTGTATATGGTTCTGTACCTGTATGGTTCTGTACCTGTATGGTTCTGTGTGGTTCTATACCTGTATGGTTCTGTACCTGTGTGGTTGTGTACCTGTATGGTTCTGTTTGGTTCTGTACCTGTATGGTTCTGTGTGGTTCTGTATATGGTTCTGTACCTGTGTGGTTCTGTATATGGTTCTGTACCTGTGTGGTTCTGTGTGGTTCTGTATATGGTTCTGTATATGGTTCTGTATATGGTTCTGTACCTGTGTGGGTCTGTATGGTTCTGTGTGGTTCTGTATATGGTTCTGTACCTGTATGGTTCTGTACCTGTGTGGTTCTGTACCTGTATGGTTCTGTACCTGTATGGTTCTGTACCTGTGTGGTTCTGTACCTGTGTGGTTCTGTGTGGGTCTGTATATGGTTGTGTACCTGTGTGGTTCTGTATCTGTTTGGTTCTGTGTATGGTTCTGTATATGGTTCTGTACCTGTATGGTTCTGTGTGGTTCTGTATATGGTTCTGTACCTGTATGGTTCTGTGTGGTTCTGTATATGGTTCTGTACCTGTATGGTTCTGTATATGGTTCTGTAACTGTGTGGTTCTGTGTGGTTCTGTACCTGTATGGTTCTGTGTGGTTCTATACCTGTATGGTTCTTTACCTGTGTGGTTGTGTATCTGTATGGTTCTGTTTGGTTCTGTACCTGTATGGTTCTGTGTGGTTCTGTACCTGTGTGGTTCTGTACCTGTATGGTTCTGTGTGGTTCTGTATATGTTTGTGTACCTGTGTGGTTCTGTATCTGTATGGTTCTGTGTGGTTCTGTATATGGTTCTGTAGCTGTGTGGTTCTGTATATGGTTCTGTAACTGTGTGGTTCTGTGTGGTTCTGTACCTGTGTGGTTCTGTACCTGTATGGTTCTGTGTGGTTCTGTGTGGTTCTGTACCTGTATGGTTCTGTACCTGTGTGGTTCTGTATATGGTCCTGTACCTGTGTGGTTCTGTACATGTATGGTTCTGTGTGGTTCTGTATATGGTTCTGTACCTGTATGGTTCTGTATATGGTTCTGTACTTGTGTGGTTCTGTACCTGTATGGTTCTGTGTGGTTCTGTACCTGTATGGTTCTGTGTGGTTCTGTATATGGTTCTGTACCTGTGTGGTTCTGTATATGGTCCTGTACCTGTGTGGTTCTGTACCTGTGTGGTTCTGTACCTGTATGGTTCTGTAACTGTATGGTTCTGTGTGGTTCTGTATATGGTTCTGTACCTGTATGGTTCTGTACCTGTGTGGTTGTGTACCTGTATGGTTCTGTGTGGTTCTGTACCTGTATGGTTCTGTGTGTTTCTGTATATGGTTCTGTACCTGTATGGTTCTGTACCTGTATGGTTCTGTATATGGTTCTGTAACTGTGTGGTTCTGTACCTGTATGGTTCTGTACGTGTGTGGTTCTGTATATGGTCCTGTACCTGTGTGGTTCTGTACCTGTATGGTTCTGTGTGGTTCTGTATATGGTTCTGTACCTGTATGGTTCTGTATATGGTTCTGTACCTGTGTGGTTCTGTACCTGTATGGTTCTGTGTGGTTCTGTATATGGTTCTGTACCTGTGTGGTTCTGTACCTGTATGGTTCTGTGTGGTTCTGTATATGGTTCTGTACCTGTGTGGTTCTGTACCTGTATGGTTCTGTGTGGTTCTGTATATGGTTGTGTACCTGTATGGTTCTGTTTGGTTCTGTACCTGTATGATTCTGTGTGGTTCTGTACCTGTATGGTTCTGTACCTGTGTGGTTCTGTATATGGTCCTGTACCCGTGTGGTTCTGTATCTGTGGGGTTCTATACCTGTATGGTTTTGTACCTGTGTGGTTGTGTACCTGTATGGTTCTGTGTGGTTCTATACCTGTATGGTTCTGTTTGGTTCTGTACCTGTATGGTTCTGTGTGGTTCTACACCTGTATGGTTCTGTACCTGTGTGGTTGTGTACCTGTATGGTTCTGTTTGGTTCTGTACCTGTATGGTTCTGTGTGGTTCTATACCTGTATGGTTCTGTACCTGTGTGGTTGTGTACCTGTATGGTTCTGTTTGGTTCTGTACCTGTATGATTCTGTGTGGTTCTGTACCTGTATGGTTCTGTACCTGTGTGGTTCTGTATATGGTTCTGTACCTGTATGGTTTTGTACCTGTGTGGTTGTGTACCTGTATGGTTCTTTTTGGTTCTGTACCTGTATGGTTCTGTGTGGTTCTATACCTGTATGGTTCTTTACCTGTGTGGTTGTGTACCTGTATGGTTCTGTTTGGTTCTGTACCTGTATGGTTCTGTGTGGTTCTGTACCTGTGTGGTTCTGTACCTGTATGGTTCTGTGTGGTTCTGTATATGGTTCTGTACCTGTATGGTTCTGT
>SSNR01000343.1:508643-526503 GCA_006937965.1 Callopanchax toddi
CTGTATGGTTCTGTTTGGTTCTGTACCTGTATGATTCTGTGTGGTTCTGTACCTGTATGGTTCTGTACCTGTGTGGTTCTGTATATGGTCCTGTACCTGTATGGTTTTGTACCTGTGTGGTTGTGTACCTGTATGGTTCTTTTTGGTTCTGTACCTGTATGGTTCTGTGTGGTTCTATACCTGTATGGTTCTTTACCTGTGTGGTTGTGTACCTGTATGGTTCTGTTTGGTTCTGTACCTGTATGGTTCTGTGTGGTTCTGTACCTGTGTGGTTCTGTACCTGTATGGTTCTGTGTGGTTCTGTATATGGTTCTGTACCTGTATGGTTCTGTACCTGTGTGATTCTGTATATGGTTCTCTACCTGTATGGTTCTGTATATGGTTCTGTAACTGTGTGGTTCTATGTGGTTCTGTACCTGTATGGTTCTGTATGGTTCTGTGTGGTTCTGTACCTGTGTGGTTCTGTACATGTGTGGTTCTGTATATGGTTCTGTACCTGTGTGGTTCTGTATATGGTTCTGTACCTGTGTGGTTCTGTATATGGTTCTGTACCTGTGTGGTTCTGTGTGGTTCTGTATATGGTTATGTATATGGTTCTGTACCTGTGTAGTTCTGTGTGGTTCTGTGTGGTTCTGTATATGGTTCTGTATATGGTTCTGTATATGGTTCTGTACCTGTATGGTTCTGTGTGGTTCTGTATATGGTTATGTATACGGTTCTGTACCTGTGTGGTTCTGTACCTGTATGGTTCTGTATATAGTTCTGTACCTGCGTGGTTCTGTGTGGTTCTGTATATGGTTCTGTACCTGTGTGGGTCTGTATGGTTCTGTGTGGTTCTGTATATGGTTCTGTACCTGTATGGTTCTGTACCTGTGTGGTTCTGTACCTGTATGGTTCTGTATATGCTTCTGTAACTGTGTGGTTCTGTGTGGTTCTGTACCTGTATGGTTCTGTACCTGTGTGGTTCTGTATATGGTCCTGTACCTGTGTGGTTCTGTACCTGTATGGTTCTGTGTGGTTCTGTATATGGTTCTGTACCTGTGTGGTTCTGTATATGGTTCTGTACCTGTGTGGTTCTGTACCTGTATGGTTCTGTATGGTTCTGTGTGGTTCTGTACCTGTGTGGTTCTGTACCTGTGTGGTTCTGTATATGGTTCTGTATCTGTGTGGTTCTGTATATGGTTCTGTACCTGTGTGGTTCTGTATATGGTTCTGTACCTGTGTAGTTCTGTGTGGTTCTGTGTGGTTCTGTATATGGTTCTGTATATGGTTCTGTATATGGTTCTGTACCTGTATGGTTCTGTGTGGTTCTGTATATGGTTCTGTACCTGTGTGGTTCTGTACCTGTATGGTTCTGTGTGGTTCTGTATATGGTTCTGTACTTGTGTGGTTCTGTACGTGTATGGTTCTGTGTGGTTCTGTACCTGTGTGGTTTTGTACCTCTGTGATTCTGTACCTGTATGGTTCTGTACCTGTTTGGTTCTGTGTGGTTCTGTACCTGTATGGTTCTGTATGGTTCTGTACCTGCATGGTTCTATGTGGTTCTGTACCTGCATGGTTCTATGTGGTTCTGTACCTGTGTGGTTCTGTATATGGTTCTGTACCTGTGTGGTTCTGTATATGGTTCTGTACCTGTGTGGTTCTGTATGGTTCTGTACGGTTCTGTACCTGTGTGGTTCTGTACCTGTATGGTTCTGTATATAGTTCTGTACCTGTGTGGTTCTGTGTGGTTCTGTATATGGTTCTGTACCTGTGTGGGTCTGTATGGTTCTGTGTGGTTCTGTATATGGTTCTGTACCTGTATGGTTCTGTACCTGTGTGGTTCTGTACCTGTATGGTTCTGTATATGGTTCTGTAACTGTGTGGTTCTGTACCTGTATGGTTCTGTACCTGTGTGGTTCTGTATATGGTTCTGTACCTGTATGGTTCTGTACCTGTATGGTTCTGTACCTGTATGGTTCTGTATATGGTTCTGTAACTGTGTGGTTCTGTGTGGTTCTGTACCTGTATGGTTCTGTACCTGTGTGGTTCTGTATATGGTTCTGTACTTGTGTGGTTCTGTACGTGTATGGTTCTGTGTGGTTCTGTACCTATATGGTTCTGTACCTGTATGGTTCTTTATGGTTCTGTACGGTTCTGTACCTGTGTGGTTCTGTATACGGTTCTGTACCTGTGTGGTTCTGTACCTGTATGGTTCTGTATATGGTTCTGTATATGGTTCTGTAGCTGTATGGTTCTGTATATGGTTCTGTATATGGTTCTGTACCTGTATGGTTCTGTGTGGTTCTGTATACGGTTCTGTACCTGTGTGGTTCTTTACCTGTATGGTTCTGTATATGGTTCTGTACCTGTGTGGTTCTGTGTGGTTCTGTATATGGTTCTGTATATGGTTCTGTACCTGTGTGGTTCTGTACCTGTATGGTTCTGTATATGGTTCTGTATATGGTTCTGTACCTGTATGGTTCTGTGTGGTTCTGTATACGGTTCTGTACCTGTGTGGTTCTGTACCTGTATGGTTCTGTACGGTTCTGTACCTGTATGGTTCTGTACGGTTCTTTACCTGTATGGTTCTGTATATGGTTCTGTACCTGTGTGGTTCTGTGTGGTTCTGTATATGGTTCTGTATATGGTTCTGTACCTGTGTGGTTCTGTACCTGTATGGTTCTGTATATGGTTCTGTATATGGTTCTGTAGCTGTGTGGGTCTGTGTGGTTCTGTTTATGGTTCTGTATATGGTTCTGTACCTGTGTGGGTCTGTGTGGTTCTGTTTATGGTTCTGTATATGGTTCTGTACCTGTATGGTTCTGTATATGGTTCTGTACCTGTGTGGGTCTGTGTGGTTCTGTATATGGTTCTGTATATGGTTCTGTACCTGTATGGTTCTGTATATGGTTCTGTACCTGTGTGGGTCTGTGTGGTTCTGTATATGGTTCTGTATATGGTTCTGTACCTGTATGGTTCTGTAGCCTTGTGAAGCGCATGCTCCCAGGACTGCTGCTCCAACCAGAACAGCCTCTGTCTGATCCGGTAGAACCACAGGTTTTCCTGAGAAGAAAATAAACCGGTTCCTCTCAGATTCACTTCGTCTTCCTGGCTGTGTTGACCTGAAGCAGATCAGCTGTGATGCATTCTGGGTAGCTTGTATTTGGACTGGTCTAAGAGGCTCTGTTGTTGGAAGACATCTCTCCAGACTGCCATCAGCATGTTTGTCTACTTCTACTGGTGAGTACAGGAATCCAGTTAGTTCCTGTGTCAGACTAAGAACTCTACAGCTGCTCGCTTGCAGTTCTTCCTGGCGGTCTGTAGGAGGCGCCACACCGATTTATGAAATAGTGACATCTTGAGGGCCAAAAATAGGAGGCTTAGGGCCTCTTATTGAATACCTATGAGTTAGAGTACGAGAGGTGTAAGAGCAGCCAAATGAATGTAATCAGTCCTGAATATTTCCACCTGTAGTCTACCTGTGGCGTTGGCCTGAATCTGGACAAACAGAGGGTTTTTGCTCAGCCCGCCACACAGGAAGAGGGTGCTGATGTCATGTCCTGCTTCTTTCATGGCTTCCAAAATATGAAGTGTACCAAGCTACAACAAGAGAAAACAAGACAAAAACAAGTCAGTAAACAGATGATTGTTTCTACGTAGACAAAGAGCCAGACTAGGAACACGTGGCTTACAGCGAGACCCTGAATGGTAGCTAAATACAGCAGAGCCAAGTCATCCACAGTCTGAGAGAGAGACAGTCCAACCACCTACAAAACCATCAGGAGACAAAATACAAAAGGTCAGGAGAGGAGAACAACAGTAACAGGAGCTGTGGTACCACACACTCTGCAGGAAGACACTAGCCTGTGTGGCTAACCACAATACCTCTAAATCACTGCTCATTTCACCAAGATTAGTCAAATATGTTACAGACTCAGCCAAGAGCTGCACCTACAGAACTTATTCTCTTCCATGCAAAACAAAATTCTTATTAAAAAAAATAATAATAAAGTAATTCCCAGGACACAACAACAATGTAACCCAGCTGGAGCTGGGATTGAACCAGCAACCTCCAGTTACCAGACCAGCCCCTCTACTGAGCTACACGCCCCCCCCCCCCCTAACTTATTCATTCAAATGTACTGAGGAATTATGAAAATGTAAATCAGATTGGAGTCTGTGATTCATTTTTAATGTGATCAATGTGTTTGTATAAAAGTAAAAATGAAGGAATCATTAAGAATTGTATTGTGTAAATAGGTGATATTTTCTTCCTTCTGCCCCTTTTCATTCAAACGGTCAATGTTTATGTATATTTTGTTTGTTTTCAACTTTTCTTTTTGAATGAAATAAATAAAAATGTGAATATTCTCATCTACCCACACATCCACGTTTAGTTTCATATCTGAAAACAGCAAAGTTCTTTCTGTGTCCACTGACTCTGATTAGCCATGGCGGCCATTTTGATCTGGACTCCAACCGTTGTAGATGTTCATCCAGTGACGACGTCTGAGACTTTCATTTCAGTCCATGCTTTGGCTCATGAGATCTTTTGCTAACACTCCAAGTCACGCCGCGTCCTCACCATTCCTTTCAGAGTGGGGTCGGCAAGCGGCGACCTGTTCCCGTGGAAGTCCGGCCACACGTGGAGGCTGGATCCAAGCAGGTCAACAGAACCTGAGCTAGCCATGGAAGCCAAGCGGCCGTTCAGGTACGTGTAGATGTTCTCACCTGTAGAGGGAGCTCTAAAAGAGCAGAGTAAACACGATTTAGGAACACAAAAGGAAAATGATGCAGATCTGGTCCATCAGCTGAGCCTGCAGGATCACAAAGGACAGAACCCTCCCATGACAGGACCTCTTCACTCTGCCGCCCTCAGGGAGGCGCTACAGAGCCCCGACTCCTCTAGGCTGAGGAGCAGCTTCTACCCCACTGCTGTCCCACCATGAACAGCCCCCCCCCATAAATATGACTGACCACGAGCAGTCGCAGCTCTTTGATAGATACGTACATTACTGAATGCATTTTGTTCCTACGGGTCTCTTTTTTTAACCTTTCTTAAATACTCAGTTTTTTATTCTATCACACCATTTCTGTGTGTTCTTGTTGATTTGGAATGTTTGTTTGATGCTATAAGAATCAGTCTGTTTACCAGACAACAAATCTCTTTGTATGTTTTGATAATAAAGTGTAATCTATTCTATCCTGATACAGCTGTCATGCCAGGAACGTCCCAGAGGGTTAGTCCCACTAACAGTAACACTCGCCTGCTGATGTGGCAAAAGGAAAACTCCTTCACAGAAATCTTTGTTAAAGTTTTACAAACAGACACACTTTCTGCCAAACTAGTGAGTTGTAAAGAACTTCTGATCTCCTTAAAGCTCGCCTGCAGGTAACATAGATAACAGTGTTTTATGGGAAGTGAATGGACCATCTGACCTGTGCTGAGCCTGGTCCTGGAGCTGGTGGTACGCCGCGTGGCCCTTCACCACATGGTCAATCTGAGGGAGGACACACAAACAGCTGACCCTAGAGTAGACCCGTGTCCCACTTCAGTCTGAGTGACCAATAAAACCATAAACCTTCATCTGTTTCATCACATCTGGCTTGCTTTTTGTTTTACAGACTTCCTGCAGATTGCTTCACTCATTCTACAGTCTGAGGTTGTGTTAGGTGAAGTGATCTGACCAGTCTTCCTGTGGCGCTCTGTCCTCCCTCGTTGAGCCACAGACCAGGTACCATAGCAGACTGGTAGGGTCCCCACACCCCCGGCACAAACAGAGGCTGCTCGCTGATCTGCTCCAAACACACAGACACGTCTCTAAATTCAGACCGAATCAAACACGTCGAGAGGGAAAACAGAGCCAAGGATGAAGAGTCGGTGGCACTACTCCTATAAATTATTAACAATAAGAGAGTCTTGGTCATTATTAAGAGAGTTTCTGTGTAAAAGTTAGAAATAAATATTATCTTACAGATGGCTTCCTGAACAGCCTCTGTTTGGAGAAATGGTTGACATCCTAGAAGACTGACAAGCTAACAGCTACTCCAAATGCAGCCTGGGATTATCCTGATGCAGAGGGTTAGTTTGTAGAGTTTCTGGAGTGGATGCTGAAAATTGAGCTTACAACAAAAGACAGACAGTCTCAAACACTGCTGATCATTTATTACTGCTACCTTTATTATTAAATCAGAAACAACAGGTAGACTGGATCAGGATGAGAGGGCCTATCAGGTCTCACACCTCTGCAGACCATCTAGTGGCTGTGTCCATCCCTACAAGTGGACACACCAACAGGACAAACAGCTGATGAAGACATGCCACGTCAACACCTGTGACACTCGTGATGAAGGCTGCAGCTGTTGGTCCAAACATGTCAAGTTAAAGGTGATCACGTCAAGTCAGAACACCATCAGGATCTGGTGAAGCCACCATGTTCCTCCCTCAGTCCAACACATCTCCGTCTCAGATCACTGACTGTGTCCTGTGGGACGTTGGTCCACTCCTTAGGTTTTGGTTTCTTGTATAATCCAAAAGGCAGGGAATTTATTAAAGACAGCAGATGATGAGGACAATGTCAAAAGACACAGTAGGACTCAACAGTGAATGAAAGGAACTGAATGGTCTAAATAGGGAGGAGCTAATCAGGGAGACGAGGGACACCTGGAGGGAATGAGTGCAGCGAGGCTGAGGAGGAAAACAGGGAGGAAGACGACTAATGAACCTAAACACTGGACACAGAAGGGCAACACATAACACTCCTCTTCAATAGCTCTGTGAAGTTGCTGGATATTGGCAGGAAGTGGAACACTCTGTGGTACACGTTGATCCAGAACATCTCTAACATGTTCAATGGGTGACATGTCTGGTGAGTATGTTCTTAGCTTCCAGGAGTTGTGTACAGATTAGGGCTGGGCCATAAATCAAAAATGTACCGTTACTGACTTTTATAACTCTCCTTCCGGGGTGGCGTTTTGGTTGCCTCGGGGTGTCCTTCTGGCGGCCGTGTCTGAGGTCCTTTGCGGCGGTGGCTGCAGGTACCTGCCGAGTGGCTGGGTCATTCCTGGAAGGGGTCTGGGGGCTCGGGTTCTGGGGCAGGTTGTCCCTGGGTGGTGCCTGAGGTGGCCCAGGGGCTCTGGGGCCCTTGGTGCACTGGTAGGACTTGGTACCACCTAGCCTTATGACATCCTCCCCCCATCGGCGCTGGGGGAAAGGAGTCTTGGGTTTGGGGGGGAGGGGTACTTTGCCTGGGTGTCTATGTCTTGTGTAAGTTTGTAGTTTACTATGTACGTGATGGGGGGTATAGTTACCCTGCGGGGGTGGGGGTGGGGGGGACGACCGCGGGCTCCATGGCGCCGTGTGGGGCTGCTGCTGTGGACCTGGATGGATGGGTCCGCGATCTCCCTGCCCTGGGTGGTTTTTGGGGAACGGGGGTGCTTATTGGGAGGGCTTGTCCCCCCCAGTCCTCCCTCCCCATCCCCGGACTTTCCCCCTCCCCTCTGCTCCGTCACATCACCACTCACACAGGACTTTGGGTTACAGGTACGTCACGGTGTGGAACACCATCTCTGCAGTCCTGTGGCCCAACTTTAATGCACAATTTAAACACTTCCACTCAGGACATTCTCACACTACACATCTAGGGTCTTTGGAGTGTCACACAGTGAAAATATGGTTTTATTGGCATGATTTGTCTTGTTTTTATACTTTAATTATTGCATGTGTTTTTATACTGTTTTAATGCGTTTTGATTATTTGGATCACTGTGTGGACTGACCTTTTAGCGCGATTACTATACACCTGTTGAAAGTGGGCGTGTCCGAGGTCACCTATTTAGGTGACACTCAGGTTGGAGGAAAGAGAGAGGAACAAGACGGACAGGAAAAGAGAAGTGGTTGCAGGCTGCAGGCGGTGCCTGTGAGCTCCTAGCCGCGGCCCCCCAGGGGCTCTAGCGTGGCGACTGCCGGGGGGCCCACGTGGGGTGAGCCTCTGCGCCCTCTGGGGGAGAGTTTAGCGACTGCCCTGATGGCGGTCTCCCTGGGGTGTCCGTGCCCTGGGTGTCCTCTGGACGTCTGGGGCCTGGACCTCCTCCGCGTCCTCCGTGGGCCTTGGGGGCGGGTCTGTGGCTCCTCGAACTTATTATTGAATGTTTCAATAGAGAAACCTTACATAAACAAGCGCGCATATATACACACAGGTGATCACAAGGTGCTCACATAAAGACGACTCAGGTGTTTTCAGACACATTGACTGGGGCTGTGGTTGACACTGAACTCATCCTGAATCAGTCTTTACTGTAGACGTTCTAACAGCTGTTGTGTATTCAGATGCTGTTTGTTGCTGTTGTATCTTTTCTCCTGTTTTGTTTGTTTGTGCTTTATTTACAGGTCTAGAAGTGGACTCTTCACGTCTCTTGTTCTCTTCTTTTTCTGTTTACTTTCTCCCCCATCCCTCTTTCTGTACCCTTCCCTTCCTTTCAGGCACCGTGTCCATTGGGACTCAAATCAACCATAAAAATGTTCTAATAAAGATTTTAAAATTATATTTAACTATAAGTCAGGAGGAGCGTTATAGCAGGACTTGTTCCTGACACTCAGACATCATTAGGGCGTGCTGCGAAGCAATGCACACCTATTACTCTTCACCTCTAAAGTGATGTCTAGTTTTATTCTTCCGTCAACTTTAATGCGGCCCGCACGGAGGGTTGCAGCCAGACACATGATACATCAAAACGACCGGCTCGGTCCCGTGATATGTGCTATTACTTTTATAAGAATTCGGAGTTACCATGGCGACGTAATTCGCAAAAAACCACGCTTAAAAAACACATTCAAAATCCCATTGGGATCGGTGAAAAAAGCCAAAACCCACCCCTCTTCCCAAGACTGCTGTGTGGACATACAATCACCTAGAGACTCCATTCAAAGTTTAAACGGGTCACAAGACTTTGGACTCTAACATTTGGAAGAATTGTGTTGATAGCTTTTACCATTTTCCTAAAATCGCGAGAGAAGTTTGATGAAGAAATCAGAGTCTTACAGAAAAAATCCTCCTCGTTTACATGTAAAATGACAGGATTTGAGGGGGGGTTCTGGACCAATGAGGGCCATTTCTGAGAAAACCGTAGGTCCTACAGAAAAATGACTTATGTATCAAATGAAGCAGACAAATAAAGCTACCAAATGAGATAAAAATCATGTCTGTACTCCAAACGGTTTGGGAGATACACGACGTTGTTTGTGAGTGAAGGACTTTTATCAGACACTCTCACTCTGAGGTCATGTGACGTTAGAGGGTGACATGGCAGATTTTTAAAAGTTCTAATCACAAACAACATCGAATATTTCCTACACCGTTTGGACTACAGTCATAAATTTGACCTCTGTGATTGGGGATTTTTGTCTGCTTTCCGGTGAAGTGATTTTCATGTCTCTGTGACCTACGGTTGGCTCACAAGTTGCCAGTGAAGGTTGAGAGGAGCCACATAAAAAGGTCTCTTTTCCATGTTATTTCACCTGGATCTCTGCCTTTCAACACTTTGATGTCTTGTGAAATCGAATCATCATTATTCGGACATAAAACATAGGACACGCATGAAATTCGGGACAATTGACCATTAAAGCCTCCTGCTTCTAACGGTGTTTACATTTTTCTGATCGGTCTTATACTTTTCGAATGGGANTGGTTCTGTACCTGTGTGGTTCTGTATATGGTTCTGTACCTGTGTGGTTCTGTATATGGTTCTGTACCTGTGTGGTTCTGTGTGGTTCTGTATATGGTTATGTATACGGTTCTGTACCTGTGTGGTTCTGTACCTGTATGGTTCTGTATACGGTTCTGTACCTGTGTGGTTCTGTACCTGTATGGTTCTGTATATGGTTCTGTATATGGTTCTGTAGCTGTATGGTTCTGTATATGGTTCTGTATATGGTTCTGTACCTGTATGGTTCTGTGTGGTTCTGTATACAGTTCTGTACCTGTGTGGTTCTGTACCTGTATGGTTCTGTACCTGTGTGGTTCTTTACCTGTATGGTTCTGTATATGGTTCTGTACCTGTGTGGTTCTGTATATGGTTCTGTATATGGTTCTGTAGCTGTGTGGGTCTGTATGGTTCTGTGTGGTTCTGTATACGGTTCTGTACCTGTGTGGTTCTGTACCTGTATGGTTCTGTATATGGTTCTGTATATGGTTCTGTAGCTGTATGGTTCTGTATATGGTTCTGTATATGGTTCTGTACCTGTATGGTTCTGTGTGGTTCTGTATACGGTTCTGTACCTGTGTGGTTCTGTACCTGTATGGTTCTGTACGGTTCTGTACCTGTATGGTTCTGTACGGTTCTTTACCTGTATGGTTCTGTATATGGTTCTGTACCTGTGTGGTTCNGTGTGCTATTACTTTTCTAAGCATTTCGAGTTACCATGGCGATGTAAACGACTAATAACCAGACTCATTGAATTACATTGAAATGAATGAAGTTGGCTCCACTTTCTGATGTTTGAGAGCCTCCTGCTTGGAGACAATAACACCTGGAAACCTCATTCAAACTTTAAATAAGTCATAAGACATTGGACTCTAACATATTGAGGAACCATTTGGATATTTTTAACCCTAGCAGGTAAACGCTGATGCCGCCGGTAGCACGCCCTCTCAAAGTTTCTTCAGGAACTTTTCTAGTTAGGGCGTGCTATGCGAAGCAAGCACAACTATTACTCTCCACCCCAGGAAAAGTGATGTCTTGTTTGTTTGTTTGTTAGTTTTATTATTCTTCCGTCAACTTTAATGCGGCCCGCACGGAGGGTTGCAGCCAGACACATGATACATCAAAACGACCGGCTCGGTCCCGTGATGTGTGCTATTACTTTTATAAGAATTCGGAGTTACCATGGCGACGTAATTCACAAAAAACCACGCTTAAAAAACACATTCAAAATCCCATTGGGATCGGTGAAAAAAGCCTAAACCCACCCCTCTTCCCAAGACTGCTGTGTGGACACACAATCACCTAGAGACTCCATTCAAAGTTTAAACGGGTCACAAGACTTGGGACTCTAACATTTGGAAGAATTGTGTTGATAGCTTTTACCATTTTCCTAATATCGCGAGAGAAGTTTGATGAAGAAATCAGAGTCTGACAGAAAAAATACTCCTCGTTTACATGTAAAATGACAGGATTTGAGGGGGGGTTCTGGACTTATGAGGGCCATTTCTGAGAAAACCGTAGGTCCTAGAGATAAATGACTTATGTATCAAATGAAGCAGACAAATAAAGCTACCAAATGAGATAAAAATCATGTCTGTACTCCAAACGGTTTGGGAGATACACGACGTTGTTTGTGAGTGAAGGACTTTTATCAGACACTCTCACTCTGAGGTCATGTGACGTTAGAGGGTGACATGGCAGATTTTTAAAAGTTCTAATCACAAACAACATCGAATATTTCCTACACCGTTTGGACTACAGTCATAAATTTGACCTCTGTGATTGGGGATTTTTGTCTGCTTTCCGGTGAAGTGATTTTCATGTCTCTGTGACCTACGGTTGGCTCACAAGTTGCCAGTGAAGGTTGAGAGGAGCCACATAAAAAGGTCTCTTTTCCATGTTATTTCACCTGGATCTCTGCCTTTCAACACTTTGATGTCTTGTGAAATCGAATCATCATTATTCGGACATAAAACATAGGACACGCATGAAATTCGGGACAATTGACCATTAAAGCCTCCTGCTTCTAACGGTGTTTACATTTTTCTGATCGGTCTTATACTTTTCGAATGGGAACAGGTTGTTTGGGAAGAGTGATTTTCTGTTTAAACAGCCATTTCTACATCAGTTCAGAGGCATGAGGCGTGCATGTGATCACTGCATGACAGGGAAATGGATCGTTCTGATTGGCTGATGCTGTTCTCATTCTTTCTAATGGAAGGGTTCAGATGACATTTGATTAGAGCAGTATCAGGCTGGAGCAGCAGCTGAGAGGCTGCCATTTCAACACACTTTAACCTAGAAATGTCATTCTTGGTTTAAAATAGTCATGGGACTTTGGACTACAATATATTGAGGAACCATGTTGATTTCACTGATGCCGCCGGTAGCACGCCCTCTCAAAGTTTCTTCAGGAACTTTTCTAGTTCTGTTTGCTCTACAGCTGGACAGGACACGGGGTTAAAAAATAATAATAATTTTATAACTCTTTCTGACATCACATTGCCCATAACGGTATGTCTGGTATTTTCAAACAATGAAAAGATGTGAGTAGGTTGTGGATGTCCATGCCCTTTAAGAAGCTGTGACTAGTTGAGTCCATGGGCTTGTTGGAGATGAACTGCGCCTCGCCTGGAGAACAGACGAGAGCAGGCGGACGCAGCAGGGGGCGTGGCTAAAAGTTGACTTCTAAGTCGGACAGATTTTCCTAAATGTAGCTCGTAGTGATGATATGGCTGAAGATATTGCGTTAATGTCCGTAATAGCAGATGACTTTCCTTTTTTTCCAAAATCTTTATTTGAAGTTCAAAGTATTTCAAAACAAATTCAAGAGTGAACAAGTATCAACACTAAAGTAACAAAATAATAGACATATATCAGATAGATCAGATCAAAGAAAATAAACAAGATGGTGCTCTGTACTAAATGATCTGATTATAAACATCAGACAGTAGTTTTATTAGAACTTTATAGAAAATGGAAACAGTTCCTACTGAAAACTCTTTGAAACAAATCACATTTCTCACTGTGGCCTTTATAGTGACATCATCAACGTGGCATGAATTTACAATATATATTTAAAAAAATAACATTTCGCATTCTGCCACAGGATGTTTGGATCACAACGTGAACCAATCAGATCTGAGATCAGGTGAGAGCCAGGCGTTTCCCATCATGCTCTCGGTTTTGCAGCCGGTGGAGAGCAACTGCAGCGCCTTGCTCCAAAATCTGCGTCCACCTTGATCTCACGAGGTTATCGTTGACTACGTAGGCATGACATCAGAGCAAGTCGGCGTCAAGTCGGACAGAAATCTAACCGGCATGCACTGGGCGCTGATCACCGGTGATCGGATCTGCGCAGAACTGGCTCATCTCGAACGCACCTCATGTCACAGCTAGTCACGTGGAGTCAGGTGACTCCCCCATCCAGTCTGTAACAAGAAGTAACAAACAAGGAAATGGAGAATAATTCAAATAGGAAGCAGCTTGCTGCTTGTAGCTCCTCGCTCTGTGTCTTCTCTCCGTTGGTAGCTAGCTGCTTGTAGCAGGGCAGCCGTGGGATACGAGCTTGAGCTGTGTCGACGGTAGATTTGGTCGAGGAGAAGCTTGTTCCCAGAAAAATGCTTCATCAATCATTTGGCAACATGATGGATTCAGCAAGGAGGATGTGATGAAAACAAAAGACAGAAGTCTGACTGTGCAGAAAGACTAGTAACAAGTCAAGGTAACACCTCCTCCACCGATGAGGACGACGAGTTTCCCTGAGACGGGTTCTGACAGACTGTGTAGAAATTCTTTGGTTCTGCAAAGCGATTGTTGCTGCAGCGGTCCGGGAGGCTGGTCTCAGACGATCACGGAGGTGAACATGCTGGATGTGGAGGTCTTGGGCTGGTGTGGTTAGCACTTAGCAGCGGTGAACTTTTTACACACATGTCCACGGCGTGGAAATATTTAACAGTCGAAACGCCGCAAAGCAAAACAGCAACGTGCAATGTTTTCAAAGCTGCTGTTCTGAAACGAGGAAACTCAGTTCAGCGACCTCCGACGTAATCCCACCCATCATCATTTTAAAACTCCTGCTAGCCGAGGAAAACAGTACTGACCGCGGCATCAAAACAATGAAAACACGCTCCTCCAGCTGTCTGCAGGAGATTTAGCAGCATCAACAGTGAATCCTCTACTCTGCTGTCACTTTACTGGACGCTCGGAACAGGAACTCTGGTAAATAAACACAGAAGTAGCTGATTTAATGCTAGTAGAATGCTCTACTCTCTAAAAACAACTCCACTCTTGTCATTCTCGGAGCTTTATTACTAAACAGACTGTTGGTCAAAGTCTGACCTAAACAAAGTAAAACAGGTCAAAATAAACCAGATAATCACTTCACTTCCTATTCTGTCTCTCAGATGAGTTTATCATTATATTTACTCATTTTGGAGTTAGTTAAATGTAAGTTTATTAACACTTAGTCTTCTGCTACCCTGTTTAAAATAGGTTTACTAGGAAAACAGTGTTTTTAATGCTGCCCTCTACTGGCTGTATAATGTAAGTAGCAGCTAGGTCGTGTTTACTGGCAGAGGACATTTTGTTCAGAGCACACAACGTGAGCAGCCATCTCTGATGTGTCTCAGACAATTCCTGCCTCTAAAGACCTTGACAAGGCATAATCCCTAAGTTAGTGTGGCTGTAAATGCAGTTAGAGCCTTGTTAAATGTTTTGGTAGCTTTCAGTCGTGTTATTTACATGTAAGTGGCCTGTTACCCTGTTGGATACGTTAGCATGTAGCATTAGTCAGTACATTTTATGTGCATGTTATGTATATCTGTGCATGTTATGGACATTCGTGGTTAATGGTGTAATTCTAAATTAATTATTTGAATGGGATTTGTGTTGAATTGCATGCTTCATGCTAATTTACAGAGAATGAGTGTTGTTTATTCTTTGTCTGTATTTCAGTTTTACAAAGATCAAAATATGGTACATCAGTAACGTTTTGGAAGATACAGCACGTCTCCAGAGTGCTTACTGAAGCCTTAATGTTAAGCTCGCTGCATACGCTGAATTTATACATTCAGCTGAGGGCAGAAGACTTCCTCCTCTCTCCTCTGTAGTGATGTGACGTTCAGGAACGAGTCAGATCTTTAGAACAGCTCTTCACTGTGAACAGGAGAACCCAGTCCTTCTGAACAATAGTTCATTTTTTGTATTAACTGTGAGGTTTGAGGCCAGGAGGCGATATTCACTGACCCCAAGTTACTGTCTGAACCAGAACAGCTCTATTTAAACCATCAGAGCAACATGAACCATCAGCTCTATCTGGAAAGATCATCAGTAACGCACACGTGGGTGTCACAATGAGGGGTGTCCCCAAACATAGTTCCACATGACAGTTCTTTTTCAAAATATTCCAAAAAACCATCAAAGAGACTCAACCCTTCAAAGAGCCATAATCCCTCACTAGTGTGATGCCTGCAGGACAGGTCTGCTCTCAGCAGCTTTAGATACATTTTAGAGATTAGAGCAAATAGAGCTCTGGGATCTGCAGTTATCCAGATTCAGGTATCGGATCGAAGTGAAACCATGTGGATGGGTGCGTCCCTAGTGTGGTCACAGGTGGTCTGTGGTTGTTGGAGACGGCTCATGGTGGAGCAGCAGCAGCTCTCCCTCTAACGTTTCCACGCCTGTGGCACGGTGCTGGCTCATCCGTTAACTGTTTCTACAACTGAAGGCTGTTCTATAAACTGTCAATGAATACATTTAAGTTTTTAGAACTTTTACACAGAAACACTTTTCAAAACGTCCAAAACCTTGGTTTTAGACTCAGCTGATTCAGAAGAAGTCACAGTCTGAATTGACTGCCAGTACAACAGGAAGTGCTGCCAGGAAATGTAGGAATGTTTTGGGAAAAAGTCTAAAATGATCATCATCACTGACCGCCATGTGACAGGTGGACGTCCCGCAGATCATCGCCATGCGTGATGTGATTGGCCGACACTCACAGGGCAGGTTAAAGCCTTTTACGTCAGCACCTATCACACCTGGAGGGAGGGCGGCGACAGCTCAGTGTTTCATCATGAACATTAAAAGCTACAGTGTCATAAACAACTGTAACATCCAGGTAGTCACGTGGGTCAAAGGTCATCTAACTCTGTGACTGACTCCTCCCCCTCTTCCTTGGTGAAGGACATATTAACACATCATCACCTTGTTCACAGAGACGTCTCCAGACCACAACCTGACCTCTGAACCCCGTCAGAACAGACTGCTCTAGTCCTGACTCTGATCTTTACAGGAGACCAGATGAACCTTTAACTCATTAGGATTCACCTCTGATTAAAGACTTTACCATTAACAGATAAACTGAATGATGAATTTAATCAGACTGTCTGTTTAGAAGTCATGAATCAGTCAGTTTACTTGATAACTGTTTAATCTGATGATCTGGTCTTTTCCCTCAGAAGAAGAGATTTAATGATTTTAATTCATTCTTCACTAGAACTCCAGTCTCATATTGATATTAATGTTAATCAGTTTTAACCTTCATCATTTAAGTCTTCAGACCAGGATGAGTTGAAAGGCATCGTTTTAGATCTTAGAGAATCCACTGGATGAGTTTCATCAGGTTCTTATTAACAGTCATGTGTAGATTAATATCACTGTTTTAATAATGACAGAGTGAATTTAACTCCTCTTTTCCTACAGAATCCTCTCAGAGAGTGAAGCTCTGGAACTCTCCTCTTCCTCTGACATGTGATTGGCTGATCTCAAGCCTTAAAATAAATCACCCTGGGGATTCTGGAGTTCTGTTAAAATGATCAACTGAACCTGTCTGGGGTCAGACCTGTAGACAGATAGAACCAACCTTCTGATAACCAAACCATAATCTGTTAACCTGTTAAACCAACCAACCAACCAACCCAAAATCTGTTAACCTGTTAAACTAACCAACCAACCCATAACCTATTAAACTAACCAAGCAACCCATAATCTGTTAACCTGTTAAACCAACCAACCAACCAACCCATAATCTGTTAACCTGTTAAACTAACCAACCAACCCATAATCTGTTAACCTGTTAAACCAACCAACCAACCCATAATCTGTTAACCTGTTAAACCAACCAACCAACCCATAATCTGTTAACCTGTTAAACTAACCAAGCAACCCATAATCTGTTAATCTGTTAAACTAACCAACCAACCTATAATCTATTAACCTGTTAAACCAACCAACCAACCCATAATCTGTTAACCTGTTAAACCAACCAACCAACCCATAATCTGTTAACCTGTTAAATCAACCATCCAACCCATAGTCTGTTAACATGTTAAACTAATCAACCAACCCATAATCTGTTAACCTGTTAAACCAACCAACCAACCCATAATCTGTTAACCTGTTAAATCAACCATCCAACCCATAGTCTGTTAACCTGTTAAACTGACCAACCAACCCATAATCTGTTAACCTGTTAAACCAACCAACCAACCAACCCATAATCTGTTAACCTGTTAAACCAACCAACCAACCCATAATCTGTTAACCTGTTAAACCAACCAACCAACCAACCAACGCATAATATGTTAACATGTTAAACTAACCAACCAACCCATAATCTGTTAACCTGTTAAACCAACCAACCAACCAACCCATAATCTGTTAACCTGTTAAACCAACCAACCAACCAACCAACCAACCCATAATCTGCTAACCTGTTAAACCAACCAACCAACCCATAATCTGTTAACATGTTAAACCAACCAACCAACCCATAATCTGTTAACCTGTTAAACCAACCAACCAACCAACCCATAATCTGTTAACCTGTTAAACCAACCAACCAACCAACCAACCCATAATCTGTTAACCTGTTAAACCAACCAACCAACCAACCCATAATCTGTTAACCTGTTAAACTAACCAACCAACCAACCACCCAACCAACCAACCAACAACCAACCAACCCATAATCTGTTAACCTGTTAAACCAACCAACCAACCAACCAACCAACCCATAATCTGTTAACCTGTTAAACCAACCAACCAACCAACCCATAATCTGTTAACCTGTTAAACTAACCAACCAACCAACCAACCAACCAACCAACCAACTAACCAACCAACCCATAATCTGTTAACCTGTTAAACTTCACTGCACATTAAACCATCCTTTATGC
>SSNR01000343.1:544174-565443 GCA_006937965.1 Callopanchax toddi
ATTTAATAATAATAACTTTATTTATATACATTTAATAATAATAACTTTATTTATATACATTTAATAATAATAACTTTATTTATATAGATTTAATAATAATACCTTTATTTATATACATTTAATAATAATAACTTTATTTATATACATTTAATAATAATACCTTTATTTATATACATTTAATAATAATACCTTTATTTATATACATTTAATAATAATAACTTTATTTATATACATTTAATAATAATAATACCTTTATTTATATACATTTAATAATAATAACTTTATTTATATAGATTTAATAATAATACCTTTATTTATATAGATTTAATAATAATAACTTTATTTATATACATTTAATAATAATAACTTTATTTATATACATTTAATAATAATAACTTTATTTATATACATTTAATAATAACTTTATTTATATAGATTTAATAATAATAACTTTATTTATATACATTTAATAATAATAACTTTATTTATATACATTTAATAATAACTTTATTTATATACATTTAATAAGAATAACTTTAATATACATTTAATAATAATACCTTTATTTATATAGATTTAATAATAATAACTTTATTTATATACATTTAATAATAACTTTATTTATATACATTTAATAAGAATAACTTTTATATACATTTAATAAGAATAACTTTATTTATATAGATTTAATAATAATAACTTTATTTATATACATTTAATAATAACTTTATTTATATACATTTAATAATAATAACTTCATTTATATACATTTAATAATAATAACTTTATTTATATAGATTTAATAATTATAACTTTATTTATATAGATTTAACAATTATAACTTTATTTATATACATTTAATAATAATAACTTTAGTTATATACATTTAATAACAACTTTATTTATTTCTCCTCCGTGAACCGTCACCTTATCGTGGTGGAGGAGTCTGAGTGCCCTAACGATCCTAGGAGCCATGTTTTCTGGGGCACTTGTGCCCCTGGTAGGGTCACCCATGGCAAATTGGTCCTAAGGGAGGGGTGAGACAAAGTGCGGTTCAAAGACTTTTCATGGAAGTTCTATTAACGAGCCAGTGTACCCGGCCTGGAGGGTTACCGGGGTCCCACCCTGGAGCCAGGCCTGGGGTTGGGGCCCGTGAGCGAGCGCCTGGTGGCCGGGCTTTCGCCCATGGGGCCCGGCCGGGCCCAGCCTGAACTGGATACATGGGCTCATTCACCTGTGGACCCACCACCTGCAGGAGGAACATGAAGGGTCCGGTGCATTGTGGATCGGGTGGCAGACCAAGGCGGGAGCTGGCGGTCCGATCCCCGGACAGGAAAACTGGCTGTTGGGACATGGAACGTCACCTCTCTGGCGGGGAAGGAGCTGGAGCTTGTGGAAGAGGCTGAGCGATACCGGCTAGATATAGTCGGGCTAACCTCGACACATGGTCGACACACACCTGCCACTAGGGGGTGCGCGAGATGAAAACTGTAATGGCAGAAATTTGAAATAATGACACATTTACAGTGTTTTTTTCCCCACTCAGTAAAAATGTGTAAACATGTATACCATTATTGTGTGGAGCTGTGGGACAATATTTGGATGAACTCTTTGAGTCTTTTTTTCTGTCAATCATGCCCTTTCGAGCAGACCTTTATTTTGAAGGCAACGATAACTTTTACTATTAGTTCCGGGGCAAAGGTGCGAGGAGCTGCTAGACTGTTTACGTCTCAATTGGATATTATTTATTCAAAGAATCCTTCTTGACAGCTTGTAACAACTCTGCTGATTGATTCCATGTGTGTCCTGATTTAATCAACTCCATGGTGAGTCGTTTTCTTTGTTTCTTTTGATTTTACTAAAGATGCAGCGCTGCTTTGGGCGCTGGGTGTTCATTTTTACATCATTTAAAACACTAAGCAGTTAGTTAAGTGAACCGTCAGCTTAATCCAGTGTAGTAACCTCCTGCTCACTTCCAGACATTTGATCAGCCCCCCCATACACACCCGCCATCTTTACAAGATAAGCGCATCACATGGAAATGTGAGGGATGTTTACTGACTGTAGGAAACGCGACTCTCACAGTAATCCTCGGTTACATATGATTTAATAACACTCAAAAGTATCGAAAATTTGTAACATTAATGATTCATAGGTACCAGGAATTTGTTCAAATGTCAAAGGTCTCCATCCGGGGATTGGGAGTGCGCGAACACGGCTGGGACATAGAAGGGGGTGCGCAGCAAAAAAAGTTTGGGAACCGCTGGTGTAGAGGTATGGGGATACACATACAAAAGTAATACAAATATAATAAGTACAATGCAGAAAAAGGCCATTAGAGTAATAAATAATGCAGGATTCAGGGATCATACAAATATACTTTTTATTAATACACAAGCTATGAAATTTCAGGACTTGGTTAAATTTAAAACAGCATAGATAATATATAAAGCAAGAAATAAAATACTTCCAAATGAGATTTGTAAATAATTTATGGAGAGGGAAGGGGAATATGATTTAAGAGGAACCTGGAATTTAAAGATCCAGAGGGCTAAAACAACTCTAAGACGTCTGTTTATTTCAATAGCAGAAGTCAAAGTATGGAATAGTCTAGCAACAGAAATAAAACAAAGTAATAATATAAACCATTTTAAAACTAAATATAAAAAGCAAATTTTGGAAATATATATGAGAGAAGAAAAATTCTAGGACGTAGAGGAAGTGCGGTTTGGGTTTGTTTCATTATTTGTAAATCTGCTAAACTAGATATCCTCTGGAAGGATATAGTAATGTATGTATATATTATTGCTGTCAGTCGATTAAAATAAATTAACTAATTAATCGCAAATTTTAAAGAAATCGCGATTAATCGCATTTAATCGCTTCTTTTCAGAAAAAAGAAAATTCATGCAGTTTACAATGTCCATCCATGAAATATGCCAAAATGTTTTTAAAAAAATCATTTTTAAAGCTTTTATAATTGATGAAAAAATGCATTTAAATTGCATTTCAGTTCAAAACAGTTGAAAAACAAAAATTCCTGACTAAAACTGGACAGACCCTAAATACAGTACTTTATGAATCTATTTGTTTATTTTATGTACAATTTCAGAAGGGTATTGTTTTAAAATAATAATAAAAGATTTCCAACATGTGGAAACACTATGAGAGAATCATTTTTTGCAGTGTTCAAACTGACCCACGGTCTGCCTCGTTTTCAATGAGTGGTCCGAGTCACTCAGGTCTCTGTTGTTTAAAGACTAGTGTGGGAATGGGATCGCCTCGGTCCGGTACTGGTTTTACTTTTCAGATAGGGGTAGGGTCTGGGTTCATACCGAGCCGAACTGACACCTCCGTCCGCTCGGACCTCGGCGTCAGACCGGGACTGGAGCCATAACACCCGCTCCCTGCTGAACTGAATCAAACCGGACCGTACGGCGGAGAAGGAGCAGGAATAAACCTTAAAGGAGTGAGACCGTCCAGTTTCACCTCCGATTACTTTCGGTTTTCACAGTGGAAGGAGCGGAGAGTTGAGTTAGTTTACCGGGGAGACCGGTGAAGAGAATGAGCTGATGAGATTTGAGGAGCGAGTGGGAGGGAGCTGCAGGAAATCTGATGCTGACAAGCGCTCCGCCTGGCTTCAAACACAAGTTGCGTTAATTTCGTTAATTTTTTTAACGCATTGTGTCTTCCAAATTAATTAACGCGTTAAATCTGACAGCACTAGTATATATATATATATATATATATATATATATATATATATATATATATATATATATATATATATATATATTTGGTCATTGTAGTTGTTTCTGATGTTTGTTTTCTTGTTTGAGATGCTGAAGCGTATTTACTATAATTGTTAGTTGTTTTAAGAAGGGAATGAATAAGAAGTCAGATTAAAGGGGGCGGGGCAAAAGAAGTGAATACTTCTGCCTACTCCTTTTCAAACACAAAAGGAATGATGAAATGTATTGGAGGTGTACGCACAAGTTTGAAAAATAAATCATTTTATTAGGAGTTCTTCCAGGATGCAGACTGTCTCAGACTGGTTCAGACTGGTTCAGACTGGTTCAGATTGTCTCATACTGGTTCAGACTGTCTCAGACTGGTTCAGACTGGTTCAGACTGGTTCAGACTGTCTCAGACTGGTTCTGACTATCTCAGACTGGTTCTGATTGTCTCAGACTGGTTCTGACTGTCTCAGACTGGTTCAGACTGTCTCAGACTGGTTCTGATTGTCTCAGACTGGTTCTGACTATCTCAGACTGGTTCAGACTGTTTCAGACTGGTTCAGACTGTCTCAGACTGGTTCTGACTGTCTCAGACTGGTTCAGACTGTTTCAGACTGGTTCAGACTGTCTCAGACTGGTTCAGACTGGTTCAGATTGTCTCATACTGGTTCAGACTGTCTCAGACTGTTTCAGACTGGTTCAGACTGTCTCAGACTGGTTCTGACTGTCTCAGACTGGTTCAGACTGTTTCAGACTGGTTCAGACTGTCTCAGACTGGTTAAGACTGTCTCAGACTGGTTCAGACTGGTTCAGACTGTCTCAGACTGGTTCAGACTGTTTCAGACTGGTTCAGAGTGTCTCAGACTGGTTAAGGCTGTCTCAGACTGTCTCAGACTGGTTCTGACTGTCTCAGACTGGTTCTGATTGTCTCAGACTGGTTCAGACTGTCTCAAACTGGTTCAGACTGTTTCAGACTGGTTCTGACTGTCTCAGACTGGTTCTGATTGTCTCAGACTGGTTCAGACTGTCTCAGACTGGTTCTGATTGTCTCAGACTGGTTCAGACTGTCTCAGACTGGTTCAGACTGTCTCAGACTGGTTCTGATTGTCTCAGACTGGTTCTGACTATCTCAGACTGGTTCAGACTGTCTCAAACTGGTTCAGACTGTTTCAGACTGGTTCAGACTGTCTCAGACTGGTTCTGACTGTCTCAGACTGGTTCAGACTGTCTCAGACTGGTTCAGACTGGTTCAGACTGGTTCAGACTGGTTCAGACTGTCTCAGACTGGTTCAGACTGTCTCAGACTGGTTCTGACTGTCTCAGACTGGTTCAGACTGTCTCAGACTGGTTCAGACTGTCTCAGACTGGTTCTGACTGTCTCAGACTGGTTCAGACTGGTTCAGACTGTCTCAGACTGGTTCAGACTGTCTCAGACTGGTTCAGAGTGTCTCAGACTGGTTAAGGCTGTCTCAGACTGTCTCAGACTGGTTCAGACTGTCTCAGACTGGTTCAGACTGTTTCAGACTGGTTCAGACTGTCTCAGACTGGTTCTGACTGTCTCAGACTGGTTCAGACTGTCTCAGACTGGTTCAGACTGTCTCAGACTGGTTCAGACTGTCTCAGACTGGTTCTGACTGTCTCAGACTGGTTCAGACTGTCTCAGACTGGTTCAGACTGTTTCAGACTGGTTCAGACTGTCTCAGACTGGTACTGATTGTCTCAGACTGGTTCAGACTGTCTCAGACTGGTTCAGACTGTCTCAGACTGGTTCAGACTGTTTCAGACTGGTTCAGACTGTTTCAGACTGGTTCAGAGTGTCTCAGACTGGTTAAGGCTGTCTCAGACTGTCTCAGACTGGTTCTGATTGTCTCAGACTGGTTCTGATTGTCTCAGACTGGTTAAGGCTGTCTCAGACTGTCTCAGACTGGTTCAGACTGTCTCAGACTGGTTCTGACTGTCTCAGACTGGTTCTGATTGTCTCAGACTGGTTCTGATTGTCTCAGACTGGTTCAGACTGTTTCAGACTGGTTCAGACTGTCTCAGACTGGTTCTGACTGTCTCAGACTGGTTCAGACTGGTTCAGACTGGTTCAGACTGTTTCAGACTGGTTCAGACTGTCTCAGACTGGTTCTGATTGTCTCAGACTGGTTCAGACTGTCTCAGACTGGTTCAGACTGTCTCAGACTGGTTCTGACTGTTTCAGACTGGTTCTGACTGTTTCAGACTGGTTCAGAGTGTCTCAGACTGGTTAAGGCTGTCTCAGACTGTCTCAGACTGGTTCAGACTGTCTCAGACTGGTTCAGACTGGTTCAGACTGTCTCAGACTGGTTCTGATTGTCTCAGACTGGTTCTGATTGTCTCAGACTGGTTCAGACTGTCTCAAACTGGTTCAGACTGTTTCAGACTGGTTCTGATTGTCTCAGACTGGTTCAGACTGTCTCAGACTGGTTCAGACTGTTTCAGACTGGTTCAGACTGTCTCAGACTGGGTCTGACTGTCTCAGACTGGTTCTGACTGTCTCAGACTGGTTCTGACTGTCTCAGACTGGTTCAGACTGTCTCAGACTGGTTCAGACTGTCTCAGACTGGTTCTGACTGTCTCAGACTGGTTCAGACTGTCTCAGACTGGTTCAGACTGTCTCAGACTGGTTCAGACTGGTTCAGACTGTCTCAGACTGGGTCTGACTGTCTCAGACTGGTTCAGACTGTCTCAGACTGGTTCAGACTGTTTCAGACTGGTTCAGACTGTCTCAGACTGGTTCAGACTGGTTCAGACTGTCTCAGACTGGTTCAGACTGTCTCAGACTGGTTCTGACTGTCTCAGACTGGTTCAGACTGTCTCAGACTGGTTCAGACTGTTTCAGACTGGTTCAGACTGTTTCAGACTGGTTCAGACTGTCTCAGACTGGTTCAGACTGTCTCAGACTGGTTCAGACTGTCTCAGACTGGTTCAGACTGTCTCAGACTGGTTCAGACTGTTTCAGACTGGTTTAGACTGTCTCAGACTGGTTAAGACTGTCTCAGACTGGTTCAGACTGGTTCAGACTGTCTCAGACTGGTTCAGACTGTTTCAGACTGGTTCAGAGTGTCTCAGACTGGTTAAGGCTGTCTCAGACTGTCTCAGACTGGTTCTGACTGTCTCAGACTGGTTCTGATTGTCTCAGACTGGTTCTGATTGTCTCAGACTGGTTCAGACTGTTTCAGACTGGTTCAGACTGTCTCAGACTGGTTCTGATTGTCTCAGACTGGTTCTGACTATCTCAGACTGGTTCTGATTGTCTCAGACTGGTTCAGACTGTCTCAGACTGGTTCAGACTGTCTCAGACTGGTTCTGATTGTCTCAGACTGGTTCAGACTGTCTCAGACTGGTTCTGACTGTCTCAGACTGGTTCAGACTGTTTCAGACTGGTTTAGACTGTTTCAGACTGGTTCAGAATGTCTCAGACTGGTTAAGGCTGTCTCAGACTGTCTCAGACTTGTTCAGACTGTCTCAGACTGGTTCTGACTGTCTCAGACTGGTTCTGATTGTCTCAGACTGGTTCAGACTGTCTCAGACTGGTTAAGACTGTCTCAGACTGTCTCAGACTGGTTCAGACTGTCTCAGACTGGTTCAGACTGGTTCAGATTGTCTCAGACTGGTTCAGACTGGTTCAGTTTGTCTCAGACTGGTTCTGACTATCTCAGACTGGTTCTGACTGTCTCAGACTGGTTCAGACTGGTTCAGATTGTCTCAGACTGGTTCTGACTATCTCAGACTGGTTCTAACTGTCTCAGACTGGTTCAGACTGTCTCAGACTGGTTCAGACTGTTTCAGACTGGTTCAGACTGTTTCAGACTGGTTCAGACTGTCTCAGACTGGGTCTGACTGTTTCAGACTGGTTCAGACTGTCTCAGACTGGTTCAGACTGTTTCAGACTGGTTCTGACTGTCTCAGACTGGTTCTGATTGTCTCAGACTGGTTCAGACTGTCTCAGACTGGTTCAGACTGTCTCAGACTGGTTCAGACTGTCTCAGACTGGTTCTGACTGTCTCAGACTGGTTCAGACTGTCTCAGACTGGTTCAGACTGTCTCAGACTGGTTCAGACTGTCTCAGACTGGTTCTGACTGTCTCAGACTGGTTCAGACTGTCTCAGACTGGTTCAGACTGTCTCAGACTGGTTCTGACTGTCTCAGACTGGTTCAGACTGTCTCAGACTGGTTCAGACTGTCTCAGACTGGTTCTGACTGTCTCAGACTGGTTCAGACTGTCTCAGACTGGTTCAGACTGTCTCAGACTGGTTCTGACTGTCTCAGACTGGTTCAGACTGTCTCAGACTGGTTCTGACTGTCTCAGACTGGTTCTGACTGTCTCAGACTGGTTCAGACTGTCTCAGACTGCTTCAGACTGTCTCAGACTGGTTCTGACTGTCTCAGACTGGTTCAGACTGTCTCAGACTGGTTCTGACTGTCTCAGACTGGTTCAGACTGTCTCAGACTGGTTCTGATGGACCTGACTGGTTTTGATGGACCTGACTGGTTCTGATGGACCTGACTGCAGCTTTTGATGCCTTTGACCATCACCTGTTACCTGATAGGCTGAGACACTGCGTAGACCTATCAGGATTGTTCTCCTGCTTTCATCTCTTCTGGTCTGGACTACTGCAGCTCTCTGAACAGAAAGCCCTGGGATCGGTTCCAGGTGGATCAGAATCTTCTAAGTCCTCCAGATAGACCCACGTCACCCCGCTGCTCTACCTGCTGCACTGGCTGCCTGGAGATTCCACAGTTCATTTCCAGATCCTGGTTCTGGTTTTTAGGGTCCTACATGGACCGGCACCAGCTACCATCAGTGATCTTCTCCATCCTTCTGAGGTCCAGAGATCAGAACCTCCTGCTTGTACAGCGTACCAGGATAAAGACTAAAGGAGACACTGTGGACCCAGACTCTGGACCTCTGTCCCCCTGAGACCAGAGAACCAGTGTCTCTGTTAGAACTGGTCTCTTTAACCTGGTTTTAGATGAACTCTGCTGCCTCCCTTCTGCATCATCAATTCTGAGGGGTTGTCTCCTTGTGACTGGTGAAAAACACGATGTAGTTATACTTAGTAACTACTAGTGAACACTAGTGAACAGGTCAGGAACAGCCCCCCCCCCTTCAGGCTGTTAACTAGTGAACACGGCAGGAACAGCCCCCCCCCTTCAGGCTGTTAACTAGTGAACAGGGTTAAAGGCATCCCTCATAACAGTAACCGTATTCAGTTTGATAGTTTGTGACTTTTTTTTAGTGTGACTTTATCTGGTAATGACTTTTCATGATTGTACTAGGGACGCACGATCCACATTGTTTCACTTCCGATCCGATCCTGATACCTGAATTTGGATATCTGCCGATACCGATACTATTCCGATACCAGAGCTCTATTTGCTATAATATCTAAAATGTATCTAATGCTGCTGCAAGAAGACCTGCCTGCATGCACACACACTAGTGATGGGATTTATGGCTCTTTGAAGGGAGCCGTTCATTTAAGAGCTGTTCACCTCAAAGAGTCGTTCATAAAACTGGCTCTTTAATGGTTTTTTGCAATATTTTGAAAAAGAAATGTCATGTGGAACTTTGTTTGGGGACACTCTTTGTTGCGACACCTACATGTGCATTGCTAATTAGCTTCCTAGATAGAACTAACGAGTTAATGTTGCAATGCTCATTGATGTTGTTTTAAATAGAGCTGTTCTATTTCAGTCAGCAACTTGGTGTCATTGAATATCGCCTCCTGGCCTCAAACATCACAGGTAATACAAAAAAATGAACTATTATTTACAAAGACTGGGTTCTACTTGTTCACGGTGAAGAGCTGTTCAAAAGATTTGACTCGTTCACAAACGTCACATCAGCACGAAAGGAGAGAGGAGAAAGTGAAGCGATTATCTGTTTTATTTTGACCAGTTTTGCTTTGTTTACGTCAGACTTTGACCAACAGCGGTCTGTTTGGTAATAAAGCACCGAGAACAGTGGTGTTGTTTTTAAGAGAGGAGAGCATAATAGCATTGAATTAGCTACTTCTGCGTTTATTTACCGGAGTTACTGTACCGAGCGTTCAGTAAAGTGGCAACAGTGGAGAGGGATTCACTTTTGATGCTGCTAAATAACCTGTTGACAGCTTGGAGGAGCGTGTTTTTCCATTGTTTTGATGCCACGATTACAGTTCTCCTGGGCTAACAGGAGTTTTAAAATGGTGACGGCTGGGATTACGTTGGAGGTCACTGAACCGAGTTTCCTCATTTCAGAACAGCGGCTTTGCAAACATTGCAGGTTGCCGTCTTGCTTTGCGGCGTTTTGACCATTTAATATTTCCACGCCGCAGACATGTTGTGTGGAAAAGTTCACCGCTGCTAAGTGTTAACCTGCTAGCTGCTATCTGCAAACTGAAAGGAAGTGCGTCATCTCTGTGTCTCAGCGGGGCACAGACGCGTCACCTAGACCAGGATCTATGAGCTCTGGATTGGAAATTTCTCCAGGTTGGATCAGAAATTTCCGATCTGTGGATTAAGTCTGGATCGGCTCCATTCCTAGATTGTACATTGTTTTACTAGTATCTATGCTAGTATTATTACATATTTTTTTGTGCCATGACTTAATGCGTTTAGTTTTCTATTTTACATATAACTTTTTGTTCTTGTGTGAACTTGTTTTTCTCTACTTGCCCGTAACTTGCTACTGGTGCATCTGAATTTTCCCACTGAGGGACATTAAAGGGCTTTTCTAATGTATTCTATTCTGTTCTATTCTAAAACAATGTTTTTAAAAGTAGTTTTACATTGATGATTTGTTTCTTTTTTTCTAGTCTCTCTGGAAAATGAAGGTTGCTGACATTTTGGCCAACATCAAAAGAGGAAAACTGACCACTATGATTGAATGCCAGCAATGCAGAAAAACAGAAGATCCTACTCTGGCTCTACTCAAAACATCTAGGATTTTAAAAGAAATTGGGGCTCAACTTTGAAAAGAATTAAAAATAATAATAGTCCAACAGTAATATCATAACACATTGAATATTAAGTGCTAGAACATCATCAATCTGTTTTATATCACTGGTGAACAATTTAAATATTTCAGTTAAACGGCCAAACTTCTGTTTTTGTTATTTAATTTTTGAATTTGTTGATGTAATTGGATATAATTTGATTTTGTATTTCAATCATTTTCTTTTGTTTACAATAGGATTATTTTAATCCTTAGATGAAAGCACTGTAAAATACAGTCCACTTGTCTGTTTAAAAGCTAAACAAATTATATGTTAACTGTGGATGTGGCTAATTTTATTTAGAAATGTATTGACTTTAATTTCCATTTACAAACAGCATTCTGTTTTAAAACTTAAATAAAAACTGTAAAATACAGTCCATTTGTTCCTTTTAATCCATGTCCGGCCCCAATAATGCCATGTTTGGGTAAGTGTATTGACATTGTCCTGACAAATAACATTGGCCCTTTTAAAACACAATAATGACATGTTTGTGTATGTGTATTGACGTTGTCCTGACAAATAACATTGGTCCTTTTAAAACACAATAATGACATGTTTGTGTATGTGTATTGACATTGTCCTGACAAATAACATTGGTCCTTTTAAAACACAATAATGACATGTTTGTGTATGTGTATTGACATTGTCCTGACAAATAACATTGGCCCTTTTAAAACACAATAATGACATGTTTGTGTATGTGTATTGACGTTGTCCTGACAAATAACATTGGCCCTTTTAAAACACAATAATGACATGTTTGTGTATGTGTATTGACATTGTCCTGACAAATAACATTGGTCCTGCTAATCACTCAGTGCGTTTACATGCACATCTAAGTTGAGCTAGATCAGTCTAGGTCAATCTTATGGTAATAAACTGGGAGCCTTTATCCTAGTTTACATGTCTGTTAGAAAACCGAACTCTTAAATGAAGTTCGTTCCACTCCGCTACGATAGGGGACGCCATGCGCCCTTTCCTGTCGGTCTTCTGCCGGTTGTTTACTTAGCGTTTAAAAACTCTTGTTCTAAACACTTCTATCGGTCACAAATTTGATCGGGCGTCTTTGTGTACCAAGCACTGGCAAGCTGTCCGTTTGTTTTTGCTGCTATCGTCTTTTACCGCTACTGATTTGTTTGTATTCCCACTTCCGCTGTGTCGTCACTCTCGGAGGAGGAGCTCCCAGACAGCATTAGCTCGGCTAAGCTGTTTACATGGAGGAGGAAGTCGAGCTACGACCGCATTATCTGGGTTAGCTCGATTAGATCCAGTTCCACTTCAGCCGGACTAACGTGTTTACATGCAGTTGAAAAAACCGACTTAAGTCGATTTAAGGCAATAATTCGGTTTTCTAGACTGCATGTAAACGCACTGACTGTTTGTGTCAGGGGCCAGAGCTAAGTACCTCATTATCTCTTTGTCCTCTTAATATAGCATGGTGTCAGGTTCTTGTATTTTGAGTTCTGAAGTGTGTATTGAAACTTTGAAGTGAGTTTTGTGTTGTATAGCGCAAATATGATTTTTTAAAGATGTTTTACATCTTTCTAGCATAGGTGGAAAGTGGTGTCCTTTTAATGTTGCAAAAAACTAGTTTGAAAATATGTCCTGCTAATACAGCAAAACCAGTAATATTTCTTTGTCCTCTAAATACAGCAAGGTGTCAGGCTCTTGTATTTTGAGTTCTGAAGTGTGTATTGAAACTTTGAAGTGAGTTTTGTGTTGTATAGCTCAAATATTATTTTTTAAGATGTTTTACATCTTTCTAGCATAGGTGGAAAGTGGTGTCCTTTTAATGTTGCAAAAAACTGGTTTGAAAAAAATGTCCTGCTAATACAGCAAAACCAGTATGTGTGTGTGTTAGGTGTGTGTGTTAGGTGTGTGTGTGTGTTAGATGTGTGTTAGGTGTGTGTGTGTGTGTGTGTGTGTGTGTGCGTGTGTGTGTTAGGTGTGTGTGTGTGTGTTAGGTGTGTGTGTGTGTGTGTGTGTTAGATGTGTGTGTGTGTGTGTGTTAGGTGTGTGTGTGTGTTAGATGTGTGTTAGGTGTGTGTGTGTGTGTGTGTGTGTGTGTGTGTGCGTGTGTGTGTTAGGTGTGTGTGTTTGCTCTGGCATCAAAGTGAGGACCATCGTGTTTTTTTCTACATAGTGAGGACATTTTGCAAAGTGAGGACATTTTTGCCGGTCCTCACTTTGTTTTTGCTCTAATGGCCTCCAGATGCTATTTAGATGCTTCTGTGAAGTTTTTAAGGTGGTCCTCACAAAGATGGTTAAACAAGAATTTTTTTCAAGAGTGTGTGTATTTCTATAATTTTGAAATACACACACTTGGCTCGCCCTCGCCCCCTGTCTGCCATTGAATGAACACCTCATAAATAAAGGGCATCTCTAATGCCCCTTGCTGGCCACTGCATGTATATCCTTCAAACAAAGGGACTCTCCATCGCCCCCTCTGGTACATGTCATATAAACTTGTGGGGAAAAAGGGGTATTCCGTACAAATCTACCTTTTCAAGTTAAACATGTGATTTTCTTTGCTTATGAATTTAACTCAGTGTAAATACATGCCAATTTTGTGCTATAATGAGCTAGGCAGATTGAACAAAGCAACATGTGACTTAATGAAGTACCTTCATTCAAACAAGAAATCCTTCATATTGGCAAATTTGGCACAAATAAAAAATTGTGATACAAATTTAAAAATTTTGCCTTTTCAATTGAATTAAATTTATAAATTGTGTGTGATTTTTAAAGCATTTATATGCAGGGAAGGGTTGTTTTTTAAGCTTTGATGAACAAAAAACTCCCAGTTCATCAGCCAAAGGTAAAATGTACGCCCTTTAAGATTAGGGTGACCATATTTTGATTTTCATCAAACTGTGCCCTCTGTGCTTTTTACCATACCATATTTATTTATAAAAAGCACATTTAAACACAGCGTGTGAGCTGACAAAGCGCTGCACATCATGAAATACACCTTTTAAATACACTTTATGAGATTATTACATTTCGTGCCGTGCCATCAGTTAACCCTTCACGTGCCAACCGTGGCACGAGTGCCCAGGGTTGCTGACCCCTGATCTAGAACATTAATTTTTATTAAGAACAGATTTGATCAGAATAAATAACAGGTTATTGGATCTTTGTTTTACTGATGATCTTTAATGCTGTTTTCTGTAAAATAAACAATGGTTATGTTTAAATGTTACATTTCGATCTCCAAATTAAGTACTTATTTAGGTGAAATTACTTTTTTTATTAGAGACCATAGATGTGATTATTTGTGTGGGATTTACCTCCTCTGGTCATTCAGTTCTTATTATTCCTGCTGTGCCTCCCCAGTCCTGGTCTGAGTCTGCTTCTGCTGGGATTTGGTTTTCTTGGTCTCTGGTCCAAGAAGGAGGACCAGGTTACAGCGTGAACTCCTGAGCTTCACTGGACCTAAGCTCACACGCTTTAAAAACAAAACAAAACTGCTTTCCTTTTTTTACACAATCTGTTGTCTTTATTGACAACCCGCCTGTCAATCACTTTGATCGGTTTTGTACCAGAGCAGTGTAACCAGGAAAACATGGAGTGGATTTCAGCGATCTGCGCAATTTCTAATGAATTAAGTAGAATGGATTTCTCTGAGGGGCTGCATGGTGGCGCAGTTGGTTAGCACTGTTGCCTCGCAGCAAGGAGGTCGTGGGTTCGCGTCCCGGCTCTGCGGCCTCTCTGCGTGGAGTTTGCATGTTCTCCCCGTGCATGCGTGGGTTTCCTCCGGGTACTCCGGTTTCCTCCCACAGTCCAAAGACGTGACTGTCAGGCTAATTGGGCTGGTAAATTGTCCTTAGGTGTGAGTGGGTGTGTGGTTGTTTGTCTCGTTCGTCTCTGTGTGGCCCTGCGATGGACTGGCGACCCGTCCAGGGTGTCCCCCGCCTCTCGCCCCTTGACCGCTGGAGTTAGGCACCAGCTGCCCCGCGACCCTCTGTGGAGGAATAAGCGGCTACAGAAAATGGATGGATGGATGGATGGATTTCTCTGAAAACTGCCTATTTCCAGCAAAAAGCGATAAAACCCGTACAGAACGTGAAAAGTGGACATGTCTGGGGAAAGAGGACATTTGGTCACCCTATTTAAGACTGAAGACAATAATGCATAGAGAAAATTTTCATGTGGCTACTCATTTTAGTACATGCCAATGCCCACCATAAAGATATTAGGACTCATTATGCTGAAGTGTGCATTGGCATTAAATTTCAGTGATAATCAGTTTTTGTTTTATTTCAGAAGTACTGACATTTGAATATCGAGAGATGGAAAGATATGCTAGGTAGCACTAACTGAAATTAAAAGGTTTATTTTTTATGTTTATTATTCTAGGTTTGCACATGTTCTGTTACACAATTTCAGATATTATTTATGTTCCTTTGGTTTTCTGAGTTATAATAACATATTAATTATATAAAACCCATACAATTTACCATTACCTATTTAACCTGATTGGTTTAAAATACTAAAATGTTAAAGAACTTGACCACTATTGTCCTACTTCTAGAGTCACCTTTTGAAGCATAAAAAACAGTATAGGCAAATTATAATGTATTATGCAAATGTAGGCATTTTAAAATATTGCTAACAAATGCTATGAACATACAGGCAGCATGAATGTCAATAAAGCAACTCATTTCCCAAAAAATTGCCATTAATTATTTTTTTAAGAAAATAAAATGGTTAATCCCTTAGAGGTTTCTTAAGTCTATGTGAAGTCAATCACAAATTTCCATTTTAAGGCCTTCTCTAACCTGCAGTGCAGAAATACATTGGTGTCAACAGTTCTACCAGTTGGCTGTTCTTAGGCCATTCAGGGCTGGTTGGGATATAAGTGACTATTAGGGTGATGCTCAATAAACAACCTGTCACTAAATACAAATTAAAAATGATTCTGGAAATCAGGGAATAAACAGAATTCTAATCGATTCTAGTGTTAGACCGGAGCTGGTGCTAGATCTAGTATTTTGAAGAACTAATTAGGTACTAGTTTGATTTTCTACAGCTGAAACCCATGTTATCTTGCTGTGTTGTTCTCTTTCATTAAATGTTTGATTATCTATCTGTTGTACTGAGTTTTTTACAGCATCAGAGTACAGAAATACCTTGCATATATGGGGTGGCACGTAGCTCAGTTAGTAGAGTGGCCGTCTAGCAACTGGAAGGTTGTTGGTTTGATCCCAGCTCTGGCTGGGTTACATTGTTGTGTCCTTGGGCAAGACTGTTCACCCAGCTTGCCTGCTGCTGTTGGTGAGGAGGGCCCATAGGCGCCAAATTGTTTGTGGTGACTCCAGCCTCTGACAGTCTGCTCCAGGGCAGCTGTGGCTAAAGTAAAGCTAACTACCATCAGCGTGTGAATGTGTGTGTGAATGTATCTAATGTAGTGTGAAGTGCTTTGGGAGTTCTAGGACTCAGAAACAGCTTCTTCCCATGGGCTATCAAGACAATAAACTCCCACCTCAGTCACAAATAACCCCCCTAGTTAGCCAACTGCCACTGTCACTTCCAGCATCTGTTGAGAGTAGTCACATTTTTCCTTCTCTCCCTTGTGTGTTACTATTGCAACTTTTTCCTTCTGAGCAACTTCCTTATTCCTTCTGGTTAAATATTTTTCTTTTTCTTGATATGGCTTTGGTTTGCTGGCTTCTCAACATTATGGATAAAATTTTTCATACTCTCAAAACGGAGGAGGGAACTTTGGGGATGACTGAGACAAGAGCTGTGGGGTTCGTAATGGATCAAATTGCGGCTCAAATTAGCTGTTTGGTAAAGTTGCTTATTTATAAAATTCATCTGAAAAGTACAAACATAATGGCTCATTGCAAGCGTATAGTTAACAAGTGACACACCAGCTATTGTTTATTAGAAAGTACATATGCTATCCTTTCCAAAAAGGTATAGCAAGCCAGAATTCAGTTAGGACTAGTCCATGTTCTACCAATTCTTATACTACACAGTCTAAACTGCTAAATAAATTTGTCACCCGCGAAGCTCATATTTTAAAGCTACCTCTCTAAGAAGTTCAAGGCAGACTGGTTCATGTTTGGTATCATTGGAAAGGGCAATGCCTATGCTTTAAGACAATATCAAGTACAGGCATGTGGGACATTCAGAGACTGGGCTGTGACTGAAAACGTTTGGTAAAGTTGCTTATTTGCAGAAATTATTTTGAAAAATACAAACATAATGGCTCACTGCAAGCATATAGTTAAGGTGAGCCAGACCAGCTATTGTGTATTAGCAAGTACACATCCTAACCTTTCCAACAAGGTATAGCAAGCCATAATTCAGTTAGGACTAGTCCATGTTCTACCAGTTCTTATACTACACAGTCTAAACTGCTAAAGATATGTGTCACCCGCGAAGCTCATCTTTTAACAGCTACCTCTCACCGAACATCAGGACAGACTGGTTCATGTTTGGTATATTTGGAATGAGAACATTCTATGCTTATGTTATTCTTATTCTATGTTACTTTTTTTCCAGAGTTATTCTGTCTCCCAGCATGTACACAGGCTGAAGGGGGCTTCCTAGGACAGAACTCAGCTGATCTAAATGCCTCCTCTCACGTAGATACTTACAAGAGTTCACTCTCTCAATACCAGCTCTGTGGATATTCATTCATGTCATTTGGTCTGTGTTCAGAGAGCAGCAGTAGCCTCCTCACTTATACCAGAGAGAAACTGCTTGTGCCTGGAAGCTCGACAGTGTCTTCGCCATTTTCACTTGTGTGTCAGGTCAAATTTGTAAATCTTCTGACATTTACAGTATAAATGCATTGTGCATACACAGCTTCAAGCATGATATGTAACACAACTTATAATACAATAAAGTTGTTAAGATAAAAGATCTGAGCACTTCTAATAATGTTTTTTTTTACTAATGATGAAATCAAATGTAGTTTTATATTTAAAAAGGAATATATGAAAAATAAAACTAAAAGATTAATTTAAGCATTTACACATACACATGTGTAAAGTAAACTAAGTAAAAAAATAATTTTTTTTTATTTCAAACACTTGAGCCTGTTTGACTTGTCTCAAATTCTGAGATGAAAAATGTTCAACTGAGGAGCAGGCTTAATTAACGGCCCATCAGTGTAGTGTCTGCCCCTCCCCCACTCTGCAGGTGCAGTTGCTCAAAACGGGTGCAGAGAATGAGGACAGTTAGAAAGGAGAAATGAGAACTTCCACAACATGCTACATGCACAAGACTTTCTAATGTTGCCACTTAACTTTTTTTGCATACAGTTTTTGCATACAGTTAACTGCACTTTATGCAAAAAAAGTCAAAGATTTTATTTCAAACATTGTGCCAGTTTGGCTGGTCTGTAACTCAGCTGAGAAAAGCTTCACTCAGAAACAGAGAGCTGCCCATCAGTGTAGTGTCTGCCCCTCCCCCACTCTGCAGGCGGGGTTCCCCTAAACGTGGTGCAGGTGCAGAAAAGAGAATTTAGCTTGCACAGTGCTAAAAGTCCTAACAGGACTTTCTAATGCTGCCACTTGTGTGACAGGTCACATTAATAAAAGTCCAGATATATTCTTAAAAGAGAAGATTACTTCTACTAATGTGTTTAACTAATGATATTCAGTGTTAATGTATTTTTAAACAATTTATAAATACTGAATTAAAGAGATTAATTTAAACATATCCATACACATTGTGCTGTTAACTTTATGCAAAAAAAAAAAGTCAAAGCTTTTATTTTAAACATTTGAGCCAGTTTGGCTGGTCTGTGACTCAGCTGAGAAAAGCTTCACTCTGAGAAGTTCCCAGTACAGGGTTAATGACCGGCCCATCAGTGTAGTGTCTGCCCCTCCCCCACTCTGCAGGCGGGGTTCCCCTAAACGTAAGGCAGGGGCAGGGCCTGACTGAGGAGAGTTTGAAAAGAGAAACAGCTTCCACAGTCCTACAACTCCCAACAGAACTTTCTAATGCTGACACTTGTGTGAGAGGTCACATTTATCAATGTCCTAACATGAAACTTGTTTAAATACAGAGTGCATTCATATGTTTAAAGCATATTTTGTTGCTTGATTTTTTAAAATCATTTTAACCTTAAAGCAGAACATGAATTATAACTTACAGAACACATACATTCTTTAAATAATTAAATAAATTAAATAGTTTAGTGTTGTTTTTTTTTACAATTTCTGAAAATATATTGAACTAAAAAGAATATTTAAAAAATATCCATACACATTGTGCAGTTAAATGTACGTAGAAATATCAAAGTTTTTATTTTGAACACTTGAACCTTTATGGCTGATTTCAAACTCAGCTGAGAAGCAAACACTCAGCAACAGAGAGCTGCTTTCAGTTCAGTTCAGTGAGCCGTCAGTGGATGGGCCACCCCTCCCCCACTCTGCAGGCTGGGTGGGTGTGGCTATGGGGGTCACGTGGTCCTCCCATGCAGCGCAGCCTGAGCAGCATTTCAGGAACAGAGGAGAGCTGGAGAGAGAAACGTGAGCTACAGCAACACAAGAGATTCAGGTAAGTTTTGCTAATCACTCGGTTTAGTAACCTTAGTAAATGTTTTTTAGGCGCTAGCTGTTAGTTTAGAAACCAAACAGTCCAAAATGTGGTGATGCTGGCCAACTTCTGGTGGCTATGTTTTTGCTAGCTTAGCTAAATGTACTTTAGCATACTTTTTCACTCCTGAAAAATGATAAACAGTCATTTAAAAGGTATGTAGCTCGTTTGTCCGTAGTACAGATGTATTTTGTGTGGCTAAATGTTAGTAACTTGTGAATAGAGGGATTTGTAGCATAAGGCTAATGGTTTTTCAGTGACCAACATGCTGGAGAAAGTTTTTAATCATCCAGTTCATGCTAGTCCTTGTAGGTTAAAAACAAACAGAGCTTTTCAGTCTCTTGAGAACATTTTGTTTTGTCAGCTTTAACTGGAATATGATGTTCTTTGCTCATACTGTAGTGATAATAACTGAAGCCACATGTAAATCACCGTCATTTCTTCCACTGGTTAAGCTGCTGGGCGTTAGCCTGGTCTACCTGTAAGGTGTTTTCATCAGATGAAGGAATGTGTGAAATACTCAGAAACTATCTGGGGTTCATTTCAGAGTAGGTGCTATAAAAGTGAAGCCACTAAGGCCTGTTTAATGTTGGTCAGAGTGGGGGGATTCACAGGTAGAGACAACAAGATTTTTACACTAAAAGTCTCTTCAGACATCACTTTAGGCTGGACTTTACTGAGGAAGTGTTTTGGTTTTAGGAATTTCTAGTCTTTTATAGTTGTGTAATATTCAGTCAGTTTGTCTGTAGTTCTTTTTAGTTAATGTTTGGAAAAGAAAACTGCATAAAGTGGGATTTTTGCAAAGTAGAAAACTGTTTTTGAACCAATCCAACTCTTCTTTTGATCTTGTTGAAACAAATATTATTTTAAACATTAATAAATTCTCCAACAATGACACTAAAAATGTTTACAGTTAAGCTTCATATCATTTGTACATCATTTATGACTATTTACTTAAAAAGCATGTTTTTTACACTTTAAATGACTAATGGAATGTATAATAGTTAGAAATGTACCCGTGACAGATTAAAAAAAATTAAAATCTTTTTTGTGTGTTGTCTATAAAGCAATGCCAAGGAGAAGAAAAAGGTATGATACCTTGCAGACTTTCTGAACAAATGTTTATATTTTACAGAAAAAAGGTGGTCGTGATAATGGGAAACAAATTATTTTCGATCTTAATTCTTGGTGTGATATTTGTATAAAAGGCTTGAACTAAATTAATGTTCTTTATTTCAGTACACAATTTATGTTTGAGTTTTAAAATGATTAAATAACCTGCATGGTGCAGCAGGTAGTAGTACTGCTGAGATCACAGGTTCGATTCCTGCAGCCTTTCAACATGTTTTCCTCATGCATACGTGGGTTTCCTTCCACACAAGAGAACATACCTGATAGGTGTATGTAGGTCACTTTGGATAAAAGTGTCTTTTAAAAGAATAGACTTAAACATTACCTACAATAATTATAGTTTTTAGAATTGTGTCATCTGATGCCATCAATAGCATTATACACAAACTACTGTTAATTTATATCACAGGTTTTAGTTGATTTAAATTCAGTATTTTATCAGCACTTGTGAAGTTTAGTGTGGAGTTTATATTTGTTAACTTAATGGCAAATGCACTTAACTGTGAGTAGACTGAGGGTTTATTTTTGGAAGATATTATTGAACAGCTATTTAAATTCCATATTATAAATACTCAAATTGCTTACATTGAAGGTAGCCCTTGGAATGCCTTCATTTTCTTGCATTGCAGCTGAAATGTGTAATGATCAGGTTAAGTCCCAAGAACAGTTGTAAGTTGAAGTGTACTAGGTAATACTAATACCCAATATTTATTAGAACACAAATCATTCTTTTATGGCAAAAAACAGTTTTCTTATTAAAGGTTAGACAGTTGTTTTGATGTCACAGTTTTTCTTTGAGTAAGAAGCATAAAATTATGTATATGTTTTATAAATG
>SSNR01000343.1:573859-585023 GCA_006937965.1 Callopanchax toddi
TTATGACTATTTACTTAAAAAGCATGTTTTTTACACTTTAAATGACTAATGGAATGTATAATAGTTAGAAATGTACCCGTGACAGATTAAAAAAAATTAAAATCTTTTTTGTGTGTTGTCTATAAAGCAATGCCAAGGAGAAGAAAAAGGTATGATACCTTGCAGACTTTCTGAACAAATGTTTATATTTTACAGAAAAAAGGTGGTCGTGATAATGGGAAACAAATTATTTTCGATCTTAATTCTTGGTGTGATATTTGTATAAAAGGCTTGAACTAAATTAATGTTCTTTATTTCAGTACACAATTTATGTTTGAGTTTTAAAATGATTAAATAACCTGCATGGTGCAGCAGGTAGTAGTACTGCTGAGATCACAGGTTCGATTCCTGCAGCCTTTCAACATGTTTTCCTCATGCATACGTGGGTTTCCTTCCACACAAGAGAACATACCTGATAGGTGTATGTAGGTCACTTTGGATAAAAGTGTCTTTTAAAAGAATAGACTTAAACATTACCTACAATAATTATAGTTTTTAGAATTGTGTCATCTGATGCCATCAATAGCATTATACACAAACTACTGTTAATTTATATCACAGGTTTTAGTTGATTTAAATTCAGTATTTTATCAGCACTTGTGAAGTTTAGTGTGGAGTTTATATTTGTTAACTTAATGGCAAATGCACTTAACTGTGAGTAGACTGAGGGTTTATTTTTGGAAGATATTATTGAACAGCTATTTAAATTCCATATTATAAATACTCAAATTGCTTACATTGAAGGTAGCCCTTGGAATGCCTTCATTTTCTTGCATTGCAGCTGAAATGTGTAATGATCAGGTTAAGTCCCAAGAACAGTTGTAAGTTGAAGTGTACTAGGTAATACTAATACCCAATATTTATTAGAACACAAATCATTCTTTTATGGCAAAAAACAGTTTTCTTATTAAAGGTTAGACAGTTGTTTTGATGTCACAGTTTTTCTTTGAGTAAGAAGCATAAAATTATGTATATGTTTTATAAATGGTAATTATATATGCTATTTCTCTCCTTGCAGTTGGAGGAGCTACACAAGTTGGAGGCTGTGTCGACACAGTCTGAACAATCCAGGTGTGAAGGATTTGATCCAGACTACAAGCTGGGTCCCAGTTCAGCAGTTTCCAGTGATGAATGGGATTCAAGCCCAAAGAAAGATTTTTCAAGTCAACTTAAAGGCCAACAAGGTGAGTTAACTAATAACAAACTGACACAGATTAAGTCGTGTTCTCAGTCCTTTCACTGTAAAGAAGGGAAAGCAGATTGTGGAATTGTACAAGTTAAGCCATTTTGGCCACTGCAGCCACCGTACCTGTTATTTGGTAATGCAAGGCTCTGTTTTGCTCTTCACACAGAAAAAAACCAAAAGTTAGCCATGGTGAAGAAGCTCTCTGAAGCACCAACATCCTCTGGAAAATTAAAAACCATGAGGTTTAGTGCAAAGCTCAGGGCAGAACAAAACCCAAAGGACTTAAGTGAATCTGGAGAAAAACCTTTCTGTAAGTTTAGACAGAACACGATGGACTGGCTGTAATGAGCTCCTAAAGTCATACAAGAAACGAGGAGACACATCTAGCCAGTTGCAAATTCTAGAACTTTCTGCTAAATCAGCAGAAATAAGGCGTGAGTTTATAGAAGATTTTGTAGGTTAGAGAATGCTTCAGTAAAGCTGGGGGGTGGGGGGCAGAAGACAAGAGCAGCCTCCATCAGATCCATGTTGAAGGAGTTTTTAATTATTATGATTCATGTCTTCTTACAAATGTATCCTGCTTGTAACCTTTTCATTTTCAGCATCAGCTTTCGATGCACGGACTAAAGGTTTTGAACAATCAAAAGACATTCCATTCTTGTGAGGAATCAGCAGAACTTTGTTTTGAATCAGCAACATCAACGGAAAAAGTTATTAGTTAGCTACCTGTGAACAGTAATAAACCAGCAGCAGCAGATCTTATCTTTTTGTCATGAATGCAATCATGTGTTATTGTGCAACCTGTGTTCTAATAAATACTGAGCTGAGAAAAGATCCCAGCAGAGTTCCACTCCGATGCCTAACCAGCAGACGGGTGGTCTCTCATCCACAATGCTCAAAAAACTTAAACTAACGGTCTGGTCTGATTCTGTTCCTTAGATCTTGGGGTTCTAAGAGTAAAATCTCTAACACATGTGTCTTTGTGAGATGAGAGAAGTCAAAATGACAACAGGTCCTGTTCAGTAGACAGGTGAGCTCAAGTTTTTACTGTTTACAGGTTTTAAGTTTCTTTATGAGACGTGTTTTATGTTGAATTCATCTCTAAATTTATTTTATTTTTTTTACAAAAATACTTTTTGGGGAAAAAACTGAGAGATGCACAAGATTATTTGTTTAGGACATAAGACATGTTTTGTTTTTTAAATTAAAGATGATAAATACTTTTGAAAACTTTGCAAAACACGTAATGTTCAGCTGAACCACAGAAGTTTTATACGGTTAAAGTTAAATCTAGAGATGCACCAAACCAATCTTAAGATTGGGATCGGTACAGATATAGAAGAAAACTCTAGATCAGGTATTGTGACAGTGGGCTGGATCCACTCCCGCTCTATATGGAGAGATCTATTCAGTCTATTTCTATGTGCTGTGATTGACACCGTGAGCTAGTGCTACAATCACGCCGAGTTCTTTAAACAAAAGGGAGGCGACATGAAGCAGCTGACTTTAAAGGAGATGAAAGAAAGAGGTGAAAAGTTTCCACCTGATGGTGTGAAGTAACAAAAATCACAGAGGATACTGAACTTCATTGTCATGGATGGGCAGCCGCTCTGGGTTGTTGCGGATAAGGGACTCCAGCTGCTAATTAACCACCTGGAGCCACACTACGACATGGTGAGCTGAGAATATTTATCTGAACGACAGTTCAACCTGAACTGCACGTTAAAGTGCAGTTCAGTAAGCTTCACAACAGATGTCTGGAGCTCTGACGTTTCACCCGTGTCGCTGTTAGTGGCTGAATGAGAGCTTTACACCACACAGCGCTACGTTAAACGGTGTCCGTAGTGTCGGCTGAACGCCACTGCCACTTCACGTCGTCGTGTGTGGTCAGCTGTGTGGTGAAATCCCATTGAAAATGTCAGAGGTTCAGGTGGTGACATAAGGTTCTCCTTAGTTTGGTTAGCTTAGCCGTGGCAGCTTCCACTCGCCGTAAGCTTTGTGCCACACAGCGCTACGTTAAACGGTGTCCGTAGTGTCGGCTGCCTTGTACAAACGGTGCAGCTCATAGTCAACCTGGGCTCCTGTCACAGCGTGCTGAGAGTGATGTGGTTGCATGTGCGACAGATTGTCGGACACTTAAACCCGGATCCAAGTGAAACAGACTCACAGCTGTGAGAGCAGAAACGTTCACATTACTAAACTAAAACCTGCCACTGATGCTTAAGGCTGAGCTTGATCAGATCACTGATAGGATGTGTGGTGGAAAAAACAAGCTGGGACTATCTCTGATTGTTTTTATTTTGTTTACCAAGCTAGAAAGTGAAGTTGATTAGTGGTTACTTTTATAATGGATGTTTAATTTCTGTTTGAACAGTTGCACAAACTCTGTAAAGAGCAGATTGATGTTTATTTTTAATATTTCCCATCAGCCAGTGCAGCTTTTGAATCCCCCTCAATTTCAGCTCTTTAATTTATTTTACATTGTATTTTAAATTCCTAAATGTGCTGACAGACATTTACTAGAGAGTTTTGTTTTGTTCCAGTTGATTTTTACATTTGACCAAAGTAGTAAATCTACTGTTCTCAGTGTCAGGTTCTTTATTTTAAAAGGGTTAAGGTGTTATACCACTAACTGAGCAGGTCAAGTTTTATTTTTTAATTGTTTTACAAACTGTGTGAAGCTGTTGGCTTATTTAGATACCTGTACTGGTGCACAGCTATAAAATAAATGTTTATTCTGTACATTTTTCTATCAGTATCCACCGATACTAACCCTCTGATATCGGTATCGTGAGTGAACAAAGTGGATCGTGCATCCCTAGTTAAATAACAGTCATTAGATTTTCGAATCCTGTAGCTTTGATTTGTTGAATAATTTGTTGTTAACTGTAGCGTAATATAACCTGATTTTATTGTTATAATACGGACACACTTCTGCAAGGTTATTAGCTTAGTTTTGTCGGCTTTATGCTAAGCAATGCTAGCCACCTTCACTAACCTAAGTGTTATGCAGGATATCTAGGTTCTTTTGATTCAAAGGGAAGACCTACGTACGTTATATTTGGAAGTTATAACCCAGAAGCAGACTTAGACTACAGTTATTTTATTAAAGAAACAGATTGAACGAACAGACAGATATGAGGTAGATGGTGCATCTTAAGAGATTCTTCCGATGTTATTAAGCTGAGAGTTAATGACGAGAGCCCATGAGATATTAATATCTCTAGGGAGTCGGAGCTAGTTAGGAGGGGAACTGAGCCTAACTTGAAAGGAGTGTTATTTATCAAGAGCCTCGGTTTACCAGATCGGAGTTGGTACCTTGCTGAGACCGCTCCGGGACCACCTCGGCGTGGATTTGAGGTTTCGTCAGGAGGCTGTGAGAACCTGACGAAACCCGGTCTGGTCCCCGGTGACGTGAAGTTACCGAAGGCACGGAGGTGTCTGATGAGTCGGTCTGCGGCTCCATGATCGGCTGGTGCAGAGGCTAACAGGCTTTCCCCATGGCTGGTGAACAGAAGCAGACGGATGGTGTCTGGCTTCTAGCCGGGGAAAATTGTCCTCGACTGCTTGGGGCTAATACCCAAACGGCAGTCGGCATCAAAGCCCACCGTGTAGCGGAGAAAAAAACGGTGAGATGTTCTCTCGTTGTAGGTTTAACGAGAACTGTTTAGCTTCCAGACAGGAAGCCGGACAGAGCGAATTTTGGACGCGTGGCCCAATGGGAAGTAGTTACCAAGTCACGTGGTTCTCGTCATTAAGGAAGCCCAGGACTAACCTAGATGGATTATTAATATGCTTTAACCTTTTAGCAAAAGTAGAAACATGAAATAATACTGATGCAACATCAACATTCATTAATACTGGAAGAAAATGAATTAATCATATTAAGACATTTCTGGACAGTGGATTAAAGGTAGTGTCTTTTTAGAATGAGACATCAAAGAGTCCTTAAGTTTAATTATTAATTAAAGGAAGTCTTCTGAGTCTTCCGACACGACCGGTCCTGGAAGGAATGTTGATTCAGGTTACAACATAATAAAAGAGTCATTTTAATCCAAGTTATTGGGAAAAAAGATGAGTTATGTATTGATGATCCAGAGGTCAGAATTCAGAGATAGTAACGCCTTTGCCGGCGCTACATAACTTTATAATCACTCTTTAGATTAATAAATGTGGTTAGAACAAAAGTGTGGAAATCAGAAAAAATAAAATGTAATTTTGGAAAAAAATCTAACAGATTTCATAGAGCCTAGTTTTGACAGCTTTTTCTAAGTTTCTCAGCCAAGAGTAGACTCACAAACATTTCCAGGCAATCTTTCTCTTATGGGTTATGGCGGCCTTGTTTCCATAATGGAATCTAGATCTACTCATCATCTACAAAGCTCTCAATAATGTCGCCCCTCCTTACCTCTATGCTCTCCTAAATCACCATCACCCCTCCCGCTGTCTCAGACAACCGTTTAAAAGCATCAGGAGTCGGCAGAACTTTTTCTGTAGTCGTTCCCATCCTATGGAACTCTGTCCCCACACATCCATGCCTCAGGCTCACTTCAGAAATCAGAAAAAGTTCAAAATACTCACCTATTTCACCCCCATTAATTCGTTTTACTTGTCCTATTTGTTATGTTTCCTGCTTCGTTTTCTTTATCTGTAAAGCATCTTGGAATTGTTAAAAGTGCTATACAAAACTTGTCAATTATTAGTAATTATCTGGAAGCTTTGTGCTAAACACCATTAGCTTTGAGATGGATATTATTTTGATCATCTCCACAGAGATGTGTTAGATGATCTAGGTTTTATTTCGTTAGCTTAAATCGCAGAGATACAGCGCTGGCTAACTGCTGGAGCTGGACTTTCTGGGCTTGGACGCAAGTACCCAGATGTAAACAATAACATTCAAGGGGTCTATATCTGACCCGTCCCTGAGGAGCAGAAGTTTCATGGTGCACAGGAAGCAGTTGGTGGCTCAATTGAACTTCAGCACTAGGGATGAGCGAGTACAGGATTATCTGTATCTGTTCAACCATCTAAATTATCTGTATCTGTACTCAGAATGGGCGGGGCTTAAACATGAAGCGGGCGGGGCATAATCAGGAAGTGGGTGTGATTTGACCAGAAGTGGGTGTGGCTTACACCTGTACATTTTTTAAGTATGAAATTGATATTGATTGATCAGAAGTTGCTATTAAGTATTGTTTATCTGAAAACTATTTACAGAGCAGCCTCAGAATATAGATTAAATGTTTTTGATCACAATATTAAAGGCTGGGTTTTTCAACATTTTTTTNCACCAGGCCACCACAGGAAGAAGAGCAGGCAGACGCCCCCAGACCCCGAGACACCCCAGCACGCCACTGGAGAAAGGCACCACCAATGCCGAGGCGCAGCCAGGGAGGATAGTCTCTGCTGAGGAGGGTCTAGCATGTCACAGAGAGGGGGGGGGGGGGACGAAACCTGACAGAAAAACAGTCACACACAGACACAATCACTCTCCCTCCCTCATGCGTGCACACACACATTCCTGCAAACATACCAAGACACACAATAGACGCTGTACACCCACTCTCGCTCCCCATGCACTCTCTATGTTCAGGACCAGGGACCAGCGCCCTAAGGGTGAAGCCGGCCCTGAGATCCAGAAGATGGTCCCTCCCTTACTGAAGTGGGGATAAGCAGACCACCGCGCCCCCCACCGCAGACCCCAACCAGACGGCCCGCTCCACTCCAGGCCCCAGGCAGCGAGCAGAGAACAGCTGTACATTTTTTAAGTATGAAATTGATATGGATTGATCAGAAGTTGCTATTAAGTATTGTTTATCTGAAAACTATTTACAGAGCAGCCTCAGAATATAGATTAAATGTTTTTGATCACAATATTAAAGGCAGTGTTTTTCAACATTTTTTTAGCCAAGATACACTTTATCATTAAAAAAAATCACAAGGCACACCATGGGGGATGTTACCACATCAAATAACTTCAAACTGAGTTTTACACCTGTCAAAAAGTGATTGTACCATCCAGTTTATCAGTAATGAATCAAATCTGCCTTAAAATGACTTTATTTCTCTAATGTTTATGTCATTATCCACTTACAGCATGCAGGGCTCTGCCATCATGTTTAGTCCAGTGTTTTTCAACCACTGTTCCACAGCACACTAGTGTGCCGTGAGAGATCTTCAGCTGTGCCGCGGGAAATTATTAAATTTCACCTATTGGTCTAAAAAACATTTTTAAAAAACTAAATTATTATCTGCAAATAATATTTATAACATTCCTCCTCCTCCTCCTCCTTGCTGGACTAACTCTGAACCACTAGTTATGTCCAGTTCAGGACGAAGAGGCGTGCCAGCCGAGCTTGTCGTGGGCTGTGGTAGCTCAGGGCACCGCGCGTCTCCCCAGACCCGGTCCAGCCAGATCCTGGATTTGCTGCGCAGTCAGACTCTATGATTCCTGGCACCCACGTGGGACAATGGCATGTTATTTACAGATAAAATTAAATCATTTTCAAAAAGTGTTTTTAGACCATTTAGGTGAAACTGAATATTTTCCCACAGCACACCTGATGATCTCTGCTGCAGAGATGTGTGTAGGGAGGGGCGGGTGCTCTGTGACTGCTGGGTAATCAGAGAGCGTTAAGAAAAGACAGTTACCCAATCAGGATTTTCCTTCAGCACAAGCACAGATATTCACGTGTTTCACTCGGATGATGCTCGTATTCGGCCAATATGCTTTGTCCATACCGGATACTCATCTGAAACAGGTATTCAGCTCATCACTATTCAGCACATTACCTGGGCCTGGGATTAACTCTGACCCATTGATCTGTAGACAACCTCTCTTCCCCTGAGCCCTAAGTTGTGACATTATTATTATTATTATTAGATTGATTGAGGCTGCATGGTGGCGCAGTTGGTTAGCACTGTTGCCTCGCAGCAAGGAGGTCGTGGGTTCGCGTCCCGGCTCTGCGGCCTCTCTGCGTGGAGTTTGCATGTTCTCCCCATGCATGTGTGGGTTTCCTCCGGGTGCTCCGGTTTCCTCCCACGGTCCAAAGACATGACTGTCAGGCTAATTGGGCTGGTAAATTGTCCTTAGGTGTGAGTGGGTGTGTGGTTGTTTGTCTCGTTCGTCTCTGTGTGGCCCTGAGATGGACTGGCGACCCGTCCAGGGTGTCCCCCGCCTCTCGCCCCTTGACCGCTGGAGATAGGCACCAGCTGCCCCGCGACCCTCTGTGGAGGAATAAGCGGCTACAGAAAATGGATGGATGGATGGATGGATAGATTGATTGATTTATTAGCCATATTGGGTCCTAGAGGGCAGAAACCAGTGGCTGCTCATCTGGAGGACTTAAAATATTTTACAGGTTATTTGTTCAGCTTTCTGACGGTCAGGCTCATACAGACTAGTGAGTGTAGCTGCGTCTGACTGTAGATGCTCTGAGTGTGGTGATTTCTGCAATGAGCCATGAAAACTCAATCACTCCACCAACCACCTTTAAACCCACTGTGTTGACCTATTTTAACAAGCATCTTCCGTTCTGTATTTTTCATTGCAGGATGCAAAGTTTACATCACTCTGATGGAGTAAATGTTCGGCAGATGCATTTATATACACTTTCGCCGCTGAGCACAGTGTGAGGGGAGGGGGAGACCTGATTCTGCAGAGTATCTGTGGGCTGCAGATCAGGTGATCAGCTGTTAAAGGTGTTGATCAGCCTTGGCAGATCAAGTTTTTTCCATCGACATCACCTAATTCTGTTCAGCGGCTAAAGCCACACTTTAGAACGCCTCCGGAGACCGCACATTTCCCAGTAATTGCGTAATGACGCAAACACTTAAGACAGATTCTTCTTCTAGTCAGCAGCCTGGGAATTGAAACTAGGAATCAGAATTTTACGATTTAAATGAATCCGGGAAAACTGACAGCGATTCCTGGTTTCAATCGATGCTCCATGCTCAACCCTAGTCCTCAGGATATTCTAAACAGAACTATAATTGGCTTTTTATTCTTGTCTTTCAGATGCAAGTTCTGGCCTGTTTTCTCCAAAAAGGCCTTCTGAGTCCTGCAGGGTTGATAAAAGTTGATGTGAGTTACATTCTTTTCATCATTAAGTCATTGTTTCACAACACAGAACCAGAAATAGACATTAAATATTTTTTACTCATGCAACTAATTTACGTTATCAATGCTTCTCTGTTGTTGTCAGACGAGAGGCTGGCAGAGACACCAGAGAGGAGACCTTTCAAGAAGAAAAGGAAACTGCAGGAGGATCAAAAACACTGGTAACTAAAGATGTCTGATGCACAGCCATGCCAGATTTTATTTTCTAGATATTTTCTCTCAGATTTAGCTCAGTTAAAGTGCAAAAGTTCAATTTATTTATTTATTTTTTTAATCTTTAGGCAAAGATTATGATATGTTTTACCACCCATAACTCGACGCCTGCACAGAAGACAGTAAGTCAGATCATGAACCTCTTCATTATTGAGTTCAGCTTAACATGACCAACAGCTACGAAAGTAGTGACATAATACTCAAAACTCACATTCACCCTCTTATCAGCTGCAGAGATGCTGAGTGTCTTTTTGAAGAGACTGAAACTTGCCTGTTGGCCCTAAATCTCAACTAAATGCAGTATTCTTTGTGGTGTTTTCATAGAGACTTCATACAGAAGGACCAACTCCATCTTTATGAAGTCTCTGTCTAGTCTAGGGGAAACAGGATGGACACTGATAGACATAAACATTGCTGGTTGTTGTCAGTATGCTTTGTTTTAATGACGATGGTCAAATGGTCTTAGTGGTTGTTACATCTGAGAACCAAACACTGAGGAACAGCCTAGTTTAACTAGCCATCTTACCTAGAAGGACAGGTTGAGCTAACTCCATGCTCACCCTGTAGAGCTCCATCCTACTAAAGCATTATCTGAACAGCTCTGTAGGTCTGACATCAATTAATCTGCCAGCCACAGACATATATGTACGTATAGTATGAGGAAGCATATTATATAATATTTCAGCAATGTTCTGACTTGAAGCTGAAATTATCATGATTAATTTTGCCAAATTATGTACAGTAACATGAGACAATGGAGTCTGGATTGATGACTTCTACTTGATATCAAGTGACATCAATATGAGAAACTGTAGTAGGTACCATTCACTTACAGTGTTTTACGCTAAGCTAATGCTAAAGGAGTATCGCCGGAGGCGTATATCCATGCCTGCCGGATCAGGAAAACGGCTGGCTGTTTACAAATTGTTTATGCCCACTTATGTAACTCTGAGGAATATGACAATAGGCAAAAAATAACTTCTCGGTGGAGTATCCCTTTAATGGGTCAGTTTGCTATTTTACTGAAAAAGGAAAAATATTCTTGACCTAAAAATAATTTCACCATTGGTCAAAATATCTAGAATGTGTTTCACTATTTTATTAGTGTTTACTTGTAGTTGTGTATGATTTTATAGGAGGCTTGATTTTTTTGTTGCCTGATCTCAGGTGTTATTATAGTAACTAAAATGTATGTGCACCTGTTGACATGGCACATGTTGACAAAATGCACAGGGCACTGGGTTATAAAAGATGATTGAGGCTTCAACACATTCTAATATATTTTTGCTTTGATAGATAAGAGCCAGGCATCAAGTCAAGACACACCGAGCATGAAGGGGACAAAGAAAATAAACCAAGCAGTGCCATCAAAGGGTAAGTTTCTGTGTAAGAAATAATTTGCATTTAACAAGAGTAAAAATGTTGTCTCATGACTGTAAAATATATTAACACTAACAGAAATACTAGTTGGAGTGTATATACTATTTAGATCCAAGTGAGTAACACAGCTTTTACAGTCAGCAGATGGTTCCATCTTGTTTTATTATACTACTGTATATTAAATCTTTTACACCATGTCAGCCATTCTACTTTACTAATCATACTCA
>SSNR01000343.1:585033-609531 GCA_006937965.1 Callopanchax toddi
TCACTCTTTAGATTAATAAATGTGGTTAGAACAAAAGTGTGGAAATCAGAAAAAATAAAATGTAATTTTGGAAAAAAATCTAACAGATTTCATAGAGCCTAGTTTTGACAGCTTTTTCTAAGTTTCTCAGCCAAGAGTAGACTCACAAACATTTCCAGGCAATCTTTCTCTTATGGGTTATGGCGGCCTTGTTTCCATAATGGAATCTAGATCTACTCATCATCTACAAAGCTCTCAATAATGTCGCCCCTCCTTACCTCTATGCTCTCCTAAATCACCATCACCCCTCCCGCTGTCTCAGACAACCGTTTAAAAGCATCAGGAGTCGGCAGAACTTTTTCTGTAGTCGTTCCCATCCTATGGAACTCTGTCCCCACACATCCATGCCTCAGGCTCACTTCAGAAATCAGAAAAAGTTCAAAATACTCACCTATTTCACCCCCATTAATTCGTTTTACTTGTCCTATTTGTTATGTTTCCTGCTTCGTTTTCTTTATCTGTAAAGCATCTTGGAATTGTTAAAAGTGCTATACAAAACTTGTCAATTATTAGTAATTATCTGGAAGCTTTGTGCTAAACACCATTAGCTTTGAGATGGATATTATTTTGATCATCTCCACAGAGATGTGTTAGATGATCTAGGTTTTATTTCGTTAGCTTAAATCGCAGAGATACAGCGCTGGCTAACTGCTGGAGCTGGACTTTCTGGGCTTGGACGCAAGTACCCAGATGTAAACAATAACATTCAAGGGGTCTATATCTGACCCGTCCCTGAGGAGCAGAAGTTTCATGGTGCACAGGAAGCAGTTGGTGGCTCAATTGAACTTCAGCACTAGGGATGAGCGAGTACAGGATTATCTGTATCTGTTCAACCATCTAAATTATCTGTATCTGTACTCAGAATGGGCGGGGCTTAAACATGAAGCGGGCGGGGCATAATCAGGAAGTGGGTGTGATTTGACCAGAAGTGGGTGTGGCTTACACCTGTACATTTTTTAAGTATGAAATTGATATTGATTGATCAGAAGTTGCTATTAAGTATTGTTTATCTGAAAACTATTTACAGAGCAGCCTCAGAATATAGATTAAATGTTTTTGATCACAATATTAAAGGCTGGGTTTTTCAACATTTTTTTAGCCAAGATACACTTTATCATAACAAAAATCACAAGGCACACCATGGGGGATGTTACCACATCAAATAACTTCAAACTGATTTTTACACCTGTCAAAAAGTGATTGTACCATCCAGTTTATCAGTAATGGATCAAATCTGCCTTAAAATGACTTTATTTCTCTAATGTTTATGTCATTATCCACTTACAGCATGCAGGGCTCTGCCATCATGTTTTAGTCCAGTGTTTTTCAACCACTGTTCCACAGCACACTAGTGTGCCGTGAGAGATCTTCAGCTGTGCCGCGGGAAATTATTAAATTTCACCTATTGGTCTAAAAAACATTTTAAAAAAACTAAATTATTATCTGCAAATAATATTTATAACATTCCTCCTCCTCCTCCTCCTTGCTGGACTAACTCTGAACCACTAGTTATGTCCAGTTCAGGACGAAGAGGCGTGCCAGCCGAGCTTGTCGTGGGCTGTGGTAGCTCAGGGCACCGCGCGTCTCCCCAGACCCGGTCCAGCCAGATCCTGGATTTGCTGCGCAGTCAGACTCCATGATTCCTGGCACCCACGTGGGACAATGGCATGTTATTTACAGATAAAATTAAATCATTTTCAAAAAGTGTTTTTAGACCAGTTAGGTGAAACTGAATATTTTCCCACAGCACACCTGATGATCTCTGCTGCAGAGATGTGTGTAGGGAGGGGCGGGTGCTCTGTGACTGCTGGGTAATCAGAGAGCGTTAAGAAAAGACAGTTACCCAATCAGGATTTTCCTTCAGCACAAGCACAGATATTCACGTGTTTCACTCGGATGATGCTCGTATTCGGCAAATATGCTTTGTCCATACCGGATACTCATCTGAAACGGGTATTCAGCTCATCACTATTCAGCACATTACCTGGGCCTGGGATTAACTCTGACCCATTGATCTGTAGACAACCTCTCTTCCCCTGAGCCCTAAGTTGTGACATTATTATTATTATTATTAGATTGATTGATTTATTAGCCATATTGGGTCCTAGAGGGCAGAAACCAGTGGCTGCTCATCTGGAGGACTTAAAATATTTTACAGGTTATTTGTTCAGCTTTCTGACGGTCAGGCTCATACAGACTGGTGAGTGTAGCTGCGTCTGACTGTAGATGCTCTGAGTGTGGTGATTTCTGCAATGAGCCATGAAAACTCAATCACTCCACCAACCACCTTTAAACCCACTGTGTTGACCTATTTTAACAAGCATCTTCCGTTCTGTATTTTTCATTGCAGGATGCAAAGTTTACATCACTCTGATGGAGTAAATGTTCGGCAGATGCATTTATATACACTTTCGCCGCTGAGCACAGTGTGAGGGGAGGGGGAGACCTGATTCTGCAGAGTATCTGTGGGCTGCAGATCAGGTGATCAGCTGTTAAAGGTGTTGATCAGCCTTGGCAGATCAAGTTTTTTCCATCGACATCACCTAATTCTGTTCAGCGGCTAAAGCCACACTTTAGAACGCCTCCGGAGACCGCACATTTCCCAGTAATTGCGTAATGACGCAAACACTTAAGACAGATTCTTCTTCTAGTCAGCAGCCTGGGAATTGAAACTAGGAATCAGAATTTTACGATTTAAATGAATCCGGGAAAACTGACAGCGATTCCTGGTTTCAATCGATGCTCCATGCTCAACCCTAGTCCTCAGGATATTCTAAACAGAACTATAATTGGCTTTTTATTCTTGTCTTTCAGATGCAAGTTCTGGCCTGTTTTCTCCAAAAAGGCCTTCTGAGTCCTGCAGGGTTGATAAAAGTTGATGTGAGTTACATTCTTTTCATCATTAAGTCATTGTTTCACAACACAGAACCAGAAATAGACATTAAATATTTTTTACTCATGCAACTAATTTACGTTATCAATGCTTCTCTGTTGTTGTCAGACGAGAGGCTGGCAGAGACACCAGAGAGGAGACCTTTCAAGAAGAAAAGGAAACTGCAGGAGGATCAAAAACACTGGTAACTAAAGATGTCTGATGCACAGCCATGCCAGATTTTATTTTCTAGATATTTTCTCTCAGATTTAGCTCAGTTAAAGTGCAAAAGTTCAATTTATTTATTTATTTTTTTAATCTTTAGGCAAAGATTATGATATGTTTTACCACCCATAACTCGACGCCTGCACAGAAGACAGTAAGTCAGATCATGAACCTCTTCATTATTGAGTTCAGCTTAACATGACCAACAGCTACGAAAGTAGTGACATAATACTCAAAACTCACATTCACCCTCTTATCAGCTGCAGAGATGCTGAGTGTCTTTTTGAAGAGACTGAAACTTGCCTGTTGGCCCTAAATCTCAACTAAATGCAGTATTCTTTGTGGTGTTTTCATAGAGACTTCATACAGAAGGACCAACTCCATCTTTATGAAGTCTCTGTCTAGTCTAGGGGAAACAGGATGGACACTGATAGACATAAACATTGCTGGTTGTTGTCAGTATGCTTTGTTTTAATGACGATGGTCAAATGGTCTTAGTGGTTGTTACATCTGAGAACCAAACACTGAGGAACAGCCTAGTTTAACTAGCCATCTTACCTAGAAGGACAGGTTGAGCTAACTCCATGCTCACCCTGTAGAGCTCCATCCTACTAAAGCATTATCTGAACAGCTCTGTAGGTCTGACATCAATTAATCTGCCAGCCACAGACATATATGTACGTATAGTATGAGGAAGCATATTATATAATATTTCAGCAATGTTCTGACTTGAAGCTGAAATTATCATTATTAATTTTGCCAAATTATGTACAGTAACATGAGACAATGGAGTCTGGATTGATGACTTCTACTTGATATCAAGTGACATCAAAATGAGAAACTGTAGTAGGTACCATTCACTTACAGTGTTTTACGCTAAGCTAATGCTAAAGGAGTATCGCCGGAGGCGTATATCCATGCCTGCCGGATCAGGAAAACGGCTGGGCTGTTTACAAATTGTTTATGCCCACTTATGTAACTCTGAGGAATATGACAATAGGCAAAAAATAACTTCTCGGTGGAGTATCCCTTTAATGGGTCAGTTTGCTATTTTACTGAAAAAGGAAAAATATTCTTGACCTAAAAATAATTTCACCATTGGTCAAAATATCTAGAATGTGTTTCACTATTTTATTAGTGTTGTAGTTGTGTATGATTTTATAGGAGGCTTGATTTTTTTGTTGCCTGATCTCAGGTGTTATTATAGTAACTAAAATGTATGTGCACCTGTTGACATGGCACATGTTGACAAAATGCACAGGGCACTGGGTTATAAAAGATGATTGAGGCTTCAACACATTCTAATATATTTTTGCTTTGATAGATAAGAGCCAGGCATCAAGTCAAGACACACCGAGCATGAAGGGGACAAAGAAAATAAACCAAGCAGTGCCATCAAAGGGTAAGTTTCTGTGTAAGAAATAATTTGCATTTAACAAGAGTAAAAATGTTGTCTCATGACTGTAAAATATATTAACACTAACAGAAATACTAGTTGGAGTGTATATACTATTTAGATCCAAGTGAGTAACACAGCTTTTACAGTCAGCAGATGGTTCCATCTTGTTTTATTATACTACTGTATATTAAATCTTTTACACCATGTCAGCCATTCTACTTTACTAATCATACTCAAGCTTAGTGGCATCTTCAACAAATATATATTAAATAACATTAAAATTTTAACTGATTATTATTTTGTGATGTAACTAGATGGATTTTCATTGTTATTCAGTCAAACTGGACTTTGTTGTTGGACTGAATATGAAAATAACTTGAATAAGTTAATTGAATTTGAATTGGACCTATATGGTTTTAAGTAAACTTCCCATGGTGATTTGATTTTATATCATTATCTTGTATATAAAGTGTTTTTTAAACTGGATTAAACCTTTCTTCCATTAACAAGCCTACATAATTAGGCATAATTAGACTGCACAACTGGCACAATTAAAGAGCTGACTGATTTTATCTTTACAACACAGCATAAAGTTTATCTTTAGATCTGTATTTAAAAGATACACCACTTATGGGTTTTCTTTTTCTCATTTTTAGACAAATCCAAAGCAGTGGTGCGGAGGCCATGGAGGTCTGAAGAAAAGCAAGCAATCCACAAGCACCTGCAACAATTTGTCAATAACCAAAGAGACCCAGGAAAAAATGACTGCTTTAAATAAAAAAAAAGACACTTAACCAAAGATCATGGAACGATGCTAAACATTTGGTGTACAATAATATAGTTACACTGAACAGGAGGGCTGAATCTAGAGTCCTTAAGTTTTTAAACTTTTCACACTTGACTCAATAATGGTGCTAAATACCCTTTTCTGTTTCAGTTTCTTTAGTTTTCTGTTGATCTGTTTAGTTTTTTTTTACTTTTCACTTAATGCTGAGTGTAAAAAATTGCATCAAAATGATGTTTAATTAAAACACAACTGGTAAATAGCAGAGGAAGTTTTTAAATTTATTATTATTAATATTTATACTATTTACAATTTCAATAATAGATGCACATAGTAATAGGAAATGATAATTTACAGGATGGTGTGCCAAATAGACACATTTACATTATTTTGTTTTAACCATATTTATATAAAAATACAAGTTATTAAATTAATTTACAGTTCTTAATATACATTGTTTAATTATAGCCTTATATATAGTATGGATAGATTAAAAAGTGACAGGAATTACTTTTTACTGTGTTGTTTCAGACTGCAGAGCTGAGAAAATCTGCTGTCTGTAGCTAGGGTGGTTTCAAAAGTATAAGATATGTCTAAGATGAGGAGCAAATTAACTAACTAACCTAACCCTTTAAATCAGATATACACCCACCCAAGTATCTACAATTCTGAACTTCCATTTAAATTTCCAAGATCTTGATGTTTGTGATTAGAGACCTATTTGTGACCTATTAATATTTTGGCCACTTTCACAAATTATTTCAGCATAATTATTTACTGTTTATTAGCAGCAATAATTAATAAATCATCTATTTACAAATGTTAAATATTACCACCTGTGTTTTCTTTTAAAGGTTTAATTTTTATTCATTTATTTATTTTTAAACTAATAATTTCAAGTAAAATTATTGCATTTACATAGCTAAAAACAATTTATTTAACAATTAATATTTTTAATGGCATAACAAAGGAAGAAACAGCAAATTAAACCCTAAACAGAAACCAGGAAGTAGCTACTGCCTTAGCTCCACCCTGGCCTGTCCCTAGCCCGCCCCCTCAAAAAGGTCCTCACTTTGATGGTTAAACACTTATTTTTTCCTTTTGTTTTTCTGATATTCACAGGTGATAACTTGAATGAGAGCACCATCTAGTGTTTTAATGCAGTACTTATGCTTTTGTAAGTGCAGCAGAAAGGGTGGTCCTCACTCTGCAGGTTGAATACCCGGTCCTCACTTTGATGTTTGAACATGACTGTGTGTGTGTGTGTGTGTGTGTCTCTGTGTGTGTGTGTGTGTCTCTCTCTGTGTGTGTCTGTCTGTGTGTGTGTGTGTCTCTCTCTGTGTGTGTGTGTGTCTCTGTCTGTGTGTGTGTGTCTGTGTGTGTGTGTGTGTCTCTGTGTGTGTGTGTGTCTCTCTCTGTGTGTGTCTGTCTGTGTCTGTGTGTGTCTGTGTGTCTCTGTGTGTGTGTGTGTCTCTCTGTGTGTGTGTGTCTGTGTGTGTGTGTCTGTGTGTGTGTGTGTCTGTGTGTGTGTGTGTCACTGAGCATCTCTCTGACGACCCACACTTTCAGGAAGTGATCACATGGTTCATGTAACGTACCACACCACCGGTGTCGTGCTGGTGTTGGTGTTAGGACACTCTCTGAGCATCTGCAACCTTTTAGAGCGCTCTTTGTTTGAGCCTGTCTACAGGAAGCAGCCACTCAGACCACAGGGTGTGAGACCGGACCACTGCCAGTCCAGAGCAGTGAGCGCACCAACCAGAAGAGGAACAGTCACTAACACAGGTCACTAACACAGGTCACTAACACAGGTCACTAAATCAGGTCACTAACACAGGTCACTAACACAGGTCACTAACACACAGGTCACTAAATCAGGTCACTAACACAGGTCACTAACACAGGTCACTAATACACAGGTCACTAATACACAGGTCAATAACACAGGTCACTAATACACAGGTCACTAACACAGGTCAATAACACAGGTCACTAATACACAGGTCACTAACACAGGTCACTAATACACAGGTCACTAATACACAGGTCACTAACACAGGTCACTAATACACAGGTCACTAATACACAGGTCACTAACACAGGTCACTAATACACAGGTCACTAACACAGGTCAATAACACAGGTCACTAAATCAGGTCACTAACACAGGTCACAAACACAGGTCACTAACATACAGGTCACAAACACAGGTCACAAACACAGGTCACTAACACAGGTCAATAACACAGGTCAATAACACAGGTCACTAAAACACAGGTCACTAACACAGGTCACTAATACAAGTCACTGACATAGGTCACTAACACAGATCACTAACACACAGATCACTAACACAAGTCACTAATACAAGTCACTAACACAGGTCACTAACACAGGTCACTAACACAGGTCACTAACACACAGATCACTAACTCAGGTCACTAACACAGGTGACTAACACAGGTCACTAATACAGGTCACTAACATAGGTCACTAACACAGGTCACTAACCCAGGTCACTAACACAGATCACTAACACACAGATCACTAACACAAGTCACTAACACACAGGTCACTAACACAGGTCACTAACACAGGTCACTAACACAGGTCACTAATACAAGTCACTCACACACAGGTCACTAACACAGGTCACTAACACAGGTCAATAACACAGGTCAATAACACAGGTCACTAACACAGGTCACTAACACAGGTCACTAACACAGGTCAATAACACAGGTCACTAATACACAGGTCACTAACACAGGTCACTAATACAGGTCAATAACACAGGTCAATAACACAGGTCAATAACACAGGTCAATAACACAGGTCACTAACACAAGTCACTAATACACAGGTCACTAACACAGGTCACTAATACAGGTCAATAACAAAGGTCAATAACACAGGTCAATAACACAGGTCACTAATACAGGTCACTAACACAGGTCACTAACACAGGTCTCTAAAACACAGGTCACTAACACAGGTCACAAACACACGTCACAAACACACAGGTCACTAACACAGGTCAATAACACAGGTCACTAAATCAGGTCACTAACACAGGTCACTAACACAGGTCTCTAATACACAGGTCACTAACACAGGTCACAAACACAGGTCACTAACACAGGTCAATAATACAGGTCACTAACACAGGTCACTAACACAGGTCACTAATACAGGTCAATAACACAGGTCACTAATACACAGATCACTAACACAGGTCACTAAAACACAGGTCACTAACACAGGTCAATAACACAGGTCACTAACACAGGTCACTAACACAGGTCAATAACACAGGTCACTAATACACAGATCACTAACATAGGTCACTAACACAGGTCAATAACACAGGTCAATAACACAGGTCACAAACACAGGTCAAAAACACAGGTCACTAACACAGGTCACTAACACACAGGTCACTAATACATGTCAATAACAAAGGTCAATAACACAGGTCAATAACACAGGTCACTAACACAGGTCACTAACACAGGTCACTAACACAGATCACTAACACACAGATCACTAACACAAGTCACTAACACACAGGTCACTAACACACAGGTCACTAACACAGGTCACTAACACAGGTCACTAACACAGATCACTAACACAGGTCACTAACACAGGTGACTAACACAAGTCACTAATACAAGTCACTAACATAGGTCACTAACACAAGTCACTAACACACAGGTCACTAACACAGATCACTAACACACAGATCACTAATACACAGGTCACTAATACACAGGTCACTAACACAGGTCACTAATACACAGGTCACTAATACACAGGTCACTAACACAGGTCACTAATACACAGGTCACTAACACAGGTCAATAACACAGGTCACTAAATCAGGTCACTAACACAGGTCACAAACACAGGTCACTAACATACAGGTCACAAACACAGGTCACAAACACAGGTCACTAACACAGGTCAATAACACAGGTCAATAACACAGGTCACTAAAACACAGGTCACTAACACAGGTCACTAATACAGGTCAATAACACAGGTCACTAATACAGGTCACTAACACAGGTCACTAACACAGGTCAAAAACACAGGTCACTAACATACAGGTCACAAACACAGGTCACTAACACAGGTCACTAACACAGGTCTCTAATACACAGGTCACTAACACAGGTCACTAATACAGGTCAATAACACAGGTCAATAACACAGGTCACAAACGCAGGTCACTAACACACAGGTCACTAACACACAGGTCACTAAAACAGGTCACTAATACACAGGTCACTAACACAGGTCAATAATACAGGTCTATAGCAAAGGTCAATAACACAGGTCAATAACACAGGTCACTAACACAGGTCACTAACACAGATCACTAACACAGGTCACTAAATCAGGTCACTAACACAGGTCACTAACACACAGGTCACTAAATCAGGTCACTAACACAGGTCACTAATACACAGGTCACTAATACACAGGTCACTAACACAGGTCACTAAAACACAGGTCACTAACACAGGTCAATAACACAGGTCACTAAATCAGGTCACTAACACAGGTCACAAACACAGGTCACTAACATACAGGTCACAAACAAAGATCACAAACACAGGTCACTAACACAGGTCAATAACACAGGTCACTAAAACACAGGTCACTAACACAGGTCACTAATACAGGTCAATAACACAGGTCACTAATACAGGTCACTAATACAGGTCACTAACACAGGTCACTAACACAGGTCAAAAACACAGGTCACTAACATACAGGTCACAAACACAGGTCACTAACACAGGTCAATAACACAGGTCACTAATACACAGGTCACTAACACAGGTCACTAATACAGGTCAATAACACAGGTCACAAACACAGGTCACAAACACAGGTCACTAACACACAGGTCACTAACACACAGGTCACTAACACACAGGTCAATAACACAGGTCACTAATACACAGGTCACTAACACAGGTCACTAATACAGGTCAATAACAAAGGTCAATAACACAGGTCAATAACACAGGTCACTAACACAGGTCACTAACACAGGTCACTAACACAGGTCAATAACACAGGTCACTAATACACAGGTCACTAACACAGGTCACTAACACAGGTCAATAACACAGGTCACAAACACAGGTCACAAACACAGGTCACTACCACAGGTCAATAACACAGGTCACTAATACACAGGTCACTAACACAGGTCACTAATACAGGTCAATAACAACGGTCAATAACACAGGTCAATAACACAGGTCACTAACACAAGTCACAAACACACAGGTCACTAACACAGATCACAAACACAGGTCACTAACACAGATCACTAACACAGGTCACTAACACAGGTGACTAACACACAGGTCACAAACACAGGTCACTAACACGGGTCAAAAACACAGGTCACTAACACAGGTCAATAACACAGGTCACTAACACAGGTCAATAACACAGGTCACTAACACAGGTCAATAACACAGGTCACTAACACAGGTCAATAACACAGGTCACTAACACAGGTCACAAACACAGGTCACTAACATACAGGTCACTAACACAGGTCACTAATACAGGTCATAAACACAGGTCACAAACACAGGTCACTAACACAGGTCACTAACACAGGTCACTAAATCAGGTCACTAACACAGGTCACTAACACAGGTCACTAAGACAGGTCACTAATACACAGGTCACTAACACAGGTCACTAATACAGGTCAATAACACAGGTCACTAACACAGGTCAATAACACAGGTCACTCACACAGGTCACAAACACAAGTCACTAACACAGGTCACTAATACAGGTCAATAACACAGGTCACAAACACAGGTCACAAACACAGGTCAATAACACAGGTCAATAACACAGGTCACTAATACACAGGTCACTAACACAGGTCACTAATACAGGTCAATAACACAGGTCACAAACAGGTCACTAACACAGGTCACTAACACAGGTCAATAACACAGGTCACTAATACACAGGTCACTAACACAGGTCACTAATACAGGTCAATAACACAGGTCACTAATACAGGTCACTAACACAGGTCACAAACACAGGTCACTACCACAGGTCAAAAACACAGGTCACTAACATACAGGTCACAAACACAGGTCACAAACACAGGTCACTAACACAGGTCAATAACACAGGTCAATAACACAGGTCACAAACGCAGGTCACTAACACACAGGTCACTAACACACAGGTCACTAATACACAGGTCACTAACACAGGTCACTAATACAGGTCAATAACACAGGTCACAAACAGGTCACAAACACAGGTCACTAACACAGGTCAATAACACAGGTCACTAATACACAGGTCACTAACACAGGTCACTAATACAGGTCAATAACACAGGTCACAAACAGGTCACAAACACAGGTCACTAACACAGGTCAATAACACAAGTCACTAATACAAAGGTCACTAACACAGGTCACTAATACAGGTCAATAACAAAGGTCAATAACACAGGTCAATAACACAGGTCACTAACACAGGTCAATAACACAGGTCACTAATACACAGATCACTAACATAGGTCACTAATACAGGTCAATAACACAGGTCAATAACACAGGTCACAAACACAGGTCAAAAACACAGGTCACTAACACAGGTCACTAACATAGGTCACTAATACAGGTCAATAACACAGGTCAATAACACAGGTCACAAACACAGGTCAAAAACACAGGTCACTAACACAGGTCACTAACACAGGTCAAAAACACAGGTCACTAACACAGGTCACTACCATAGGTCAAAAACACAGGTGACTAACACACAGGTCACAAACACAGGTCACTAACACGGGTCAAAAACACAGGTCACTAACACAGGTCAATAACACAGGTCACTAACACAGGTCAAAAACACAGGTCACTAACACAGGTCAATAACACAGGTCACTAACACAGGTCAATAACACAGGTCACTAACACAGGTCACTAACACAGGTCACAAACACAGGTCACTAACACAGGTCACAAACACAGGTCACTAATACACAGGTCACTAACACAGGTCACTAATACAGGTCATAAACACAGGTCACAAACACAGGTCACAAACACAGGTCACTAACACAGGTCAATAACACAAGTCACTAATACACAGGTCACTAACACAGGTCACTAATACAGGTCAATAACACAGGTCACAAACACAGGTCACTAACACAGGTCAATAACACAGGTCACTAGTACACAGGTCACTAACACAGGTCACTAATACAGGTCAATAACAAAGGTGAATAACACAGGTCAATAACACAGGTCAGTAACACATGTCACTAACACACAGGTCACTAACACAGATCACTAACACAGGTCAAAAACACAGGTCACTAACACAGGTCACTAAATCAGGTCACTAACACAGGTCACTAACACAGGTAACTAAATCAGGTCACTAACACAGGTCACTAACACAGGTCACTAATACACAGGTCACTAATACACAGGTCACTAACACAGGTCACTAAATCAGGTCACTAATACACAGGTCACTAACACAGGTCAATAACACAGGTCACTAAATCAGGTCACTAACACAGGTCACAAACACAGGTCACTAACATACAGGTCACTAACATACAGGTCACAAACACAGGTCAATAACACAGGTCACTAAAACACAGGTCACTAGCACAGGTCACTAATACAGGTCAATAACACAGGTCACTAACACAGGTCACTAACACAGGTCACTAACACAGGTCAAAAACACAGGTCACTAACATACAGGTCACAAACACAGGTCACTAACACAGGTCACTAACACAGGTCACTAACACAGGTCACTAATACACAGGTCACTAATACACAGGTCACTAATACAGGTCAATAACACAGGTCACAAACACAGGTCACAAACACAGGTCACTAACACACAGGTCACTAACACACAGGTCACTAACACACAGGTCACAAACACAGGTAAATAACACAGGTCACTAATACACAGGTCACTAATACAGGTCACTAATACAGGTCAATAACAAAGGTCAATAACACAGGTCAATAACACAGGTCACTAACACACAGGTCAATAACACAGGTCACTAACACAGGTCAATAACACAGGTCACTAATACACAGGTCACTAACACAGGTCACTAATACAGGTCAATAACACAGGTCAATAACACAGGTCACTAATACACAGGTCACTAACACAGGTCACTAATACAGGTCAATAACACAGGTCAATAACACAGGTCACTAACACAAGTCACTAACACACAGGTCACTAACACAGATCACTAACACAGGTCACTAACACAGATCACTAACACAGGTCACTAACACAGGTGACTAATACACAGGTCACAAACACAGGTCACTAACACGGGTCAAAAACACAGGTCACTAACACAGGTCAATAACACAGGTCACTAACACAGGTCAATAACACAGATCACTAACACAGGTCACAAACACAGGTCACTAACACAGATCACTAACACAGGTCACAAACACAGGTCACTAACATACAGGTCACAAACACAGGTCACTAACACAGGTCACTAACACAGGTCACTAACACAGGTCAATAACACAGGTCAATAACACAGGTCACTAATACACAGGTCACTAACACAGGTCACTAATACAGATCAATAACACAGGTCAATAACACAGGTCAATAACACAGGTCAATAACACAGGTCACTAACACAAGTCACTAATACACAGGTCACTAACACAGGTCACTAATACAGGTCAATAACAAAGGTCAATAACACAGGTCAATAACACAGGTCACTAACACGGGTCAATAACACAGGTCACTAATACACAGGTCACTAACACAGGTCACTAATACAGGTCACTAACACAGGTCACTAACACAGGTCAAAAACACAGGTCACTAACACAGGTCACTAAAACAGGTCACTAACACACGTCACTAACACAGACACTAATACAAGTCACTTACACAGGTCACTAATACAGGTCACTAACACAAGTCACAAACACAGGTCACTAACACACAGGTCACTAACACAGGTCACTAACACAGGTCACTAACACAGGTCACAAACACAGGTCACTAACATACAGGTCACAAACACAGGTCACTAACACAGGTCAATAACACAGGTCACTAACACAGGTCAATAACACAGATCACTAACACAGGTCACAAACACAGGTCACTAACATACAGGTCACAAACACAGGTCACTAACACAGGTCAATAACACAGGTCACTAATACACAGGTCACTAACACAGGTCACTAATACAGGTCAATAACACAGGTCACTAATACAGGTCACTAACACAGGTCACTACCACAGGTCAAAAACACAGGTCACTAACATACAGGTCACAAACACAGGTCACAAACACAGGTCACTAACACAGGTCAATAACACAGGTCAATAACACAGGTCACTAATAGACAGGTCACTAACACAGGTCACTAATACAGATCAATAACACAGGTCAATAACACAGGTCAATAACACAGGTCAATAACACAGGTCACTAACACAAGTCACTAATACACAGGTCACTAACACAGGTCACTAATACAGGTCAATAACAAAGGTCAATAACACAGGTCAATAACACAGGTCACTAACACGGGTCACTAACACAGGTCAATAACACAGGTCACTAATACACAGGTCACTAACACAGGTCACTAATACAGGTCAATAACACAGGTCACAAACACATGTCACAAACACAGGTCACTAACACAGGTCAATAACACAGGTCACTAATACACAGGTCACTAATACATGTCAATAACAAAGGTCAATAACACAGGTCAATAACACAGGTCACTAACACAAGTCACTAACACACAGGTCACTAACACAGATCACTAACACAGGTCACTAACACAGATCACTAACACAGGTCACTAACACAGGTGACTAACACACAGGTAACAAACACAGGTCACTAACACAGATCAAAAACACAGGTCACTAACACAGGTCAATAACACAGGTCACTAACACAGGTCAATAACACAGGTCACTAACACAGGTCACAAACACAGGTCACTAACACAGGTCACAAACACAGGTCACAAACACAGGTCACTAACACAGGTCAATAACACAGGTCACTAATACACAGGTCACTAACACAGGTCACTAATACAGGTCAATAACAAAGGTCAATAACACAGGTCAATAACACAGGTCACTAACACAAGTCACTAACACACAGGTCACTAACACAGATTGTTAGAGATTTTACTCTTAGAAACCCCGAGATCTAAAGAACAGAATCAGACCAGACAGTTAGTTTAAGTTTTTTGAGCATTGTGGATGAGAGACCACCCGTCTGCTGGTTAGGCATCGGAGTGGAACTCTGCTGGGATCTTTTCTCTGCTCAGTATTTATTAGAACACAGGTTGCACAACATCACATGATTGCATTCATGACAAAAAGATAAGAATCTGCTGCTGCTGGTTTATTACTGTTCACAGGTAGCTAACTAATAACTTTTTCCGTTGATGTTGCTGATTCAAAACAAAGTTCTGCTGATTCCTCACAAGAACGGAATGTGTTTTGATTGTTCAAAACCTTTAGTCCGTGCATCGAAAGCTGATGCTGAAAATTAAAAGGTTACAAGCAGGATGTAGGCAGACATGAATCAGAATAATTAAAAACTCCTTCACAGATCACTAACACAGGTCACTAACACAGGTCACTAACACAGATCACTAACACAGGTCACTAACACAGGTCACTAACACAAGTCACTAATACAAGTCACTAACACAGGTCACTAACACACAGGTCACTAACACACAGGTCACTAACACAGGACACTAATACAAGTCACTTACACAGGTCACTAATACAGGTCACTAACACAAGTCACTAACATAGGTCACTAACACACAGGTCACTAACACAGGTCACTAATACAAGTCACTAACACAGGTCACTAACACACAAGTCACTAATACAAGTCACTAACACAGGTCACTAACACAGGTCACTAACACAAGTCACTAACATAGGTCACAAACACACAGGTCACTAACACAGGTCACTAACACAGATCACTAACACACAGATCACTAACACAGGTCACAAACACAGGTCACTAACATACAGGTCACAAACACAGGTCACTAACACAGGTCACTAACACAGGTGACTAACACAAGGTCACTAATACAAGTCACTAACACAGGTCACTAATACAAGTCACTAACACAGGTCACTAACACAAGTCACTAACACACAAGTCACTAACACAGGTCACTAACACAAGTCACTGACATAGGTCACTAACACAGATCACTAACACACAGATCACTAACACAAGTCACTAATACAAGTCACTAACACTCAGGTCACTAACACAGGTCACTAACACAGGACACTAATACAAGTCACTTACACAGGTCACTAATACAGGTCACTAACACAAGTCACAAACACAGGTCACTAACACACAGGTCACTAACACAGGTCACTAACACAGGTCACTAATACAAGTCACTAACACAGGTCACTAACACACAAGTCACTAATACAAGTCACTAACACAGGTCACTAACACAGGTCACTAACACAGGTCACTAACACAGATCACTAACACAGGTCACTAACACAGGTGACTAACACAAGTCACTAATACAAGTCACTAACATAGGTCACTAACACAAGTCACTAACACACAGGTCACTAACACAGATCACTAACACACAGATCACTAACACAAGTCACTAACACACAGGTCACTAACACACAGGTCACTAACACAGGTCACTAACACAGGACACTAATACAAGTCACTTACACAGGTCACTAATACAGGTCACTAACACAAGTCACAAACACAGGTCACAAACACAGGTCACTAACACAGGTCAATAACACAGGTAACTAACACAGGTCACTAACACAGGTCACTAACATACAGGTCACAAACACAGGTCACTAACACAGGTCAATAACACAGGTCACTAATACAAGTCACTAACACAGGTCACTAATACAGATCACTAACACAAGTCACTGACATAGGTCACTAACACACAGGTCACTAACACAGATCACTAACACACAGATCACTAACACAAGTCACTAACACACAGGTCACTAACACAGGTCACTAACACGGGTCAAAAACACAGGTCACTAACACAGGTCAATAACACAGGTCACTAACACAGGTCAATAACACAGGTCACTAACACAGGTCAATAACACAGGTCACTAACACAGGTCAATAACACAGGTCACTAACACAGGTCACAAACACAGGTCACTAACATACAGGTCACTAACATAGGTCACTAACACAAGTCACTAACACACAGGTCACTAACACAGATCACTAACACACAGATCACTAACACAAGTCACTAACACACAGGTCACTAACACACAGGTCACTAACACAGGACACTAATACAAGTCACTTACACAGGTCACTAATACAGGTCACTAACACAAGTCACTAACATAGGTCACTAACACACAGGTCACTAACACAGGTCACTAATACAGGTCACTAATACAAGTCACTAACACAGGTCACTAACACAGGTCACTAACACAGGTGACTAACACAAGTCACTAATACAAGTCACTAACACAGGTCACTAATACAGGTCACTAACACAGGTCACTAACACAGGTCACTAACACAGATCACTAACACAGGTCACTAACACAGGTGACTAACACAAGTCACTAATACAAGTCACTAACACAGGTCACTAACACAAGTCACTAACAAAGGTCACTAATACAAGTCACTAACATAGGTCACTAACACAAGTCACTAACACACAGGTCACTAACACAGATCACTAACACACAGATCACTAACACAAGTCACTAACACACAGGTCACTAACACACAGGTCACTAACACAGGACACTAATACAAGTCACTTACACAGGTCACTAATACAGGTCACTAACACAAGTCACTAACATAGGTCACTAACACACAGGTCACTAACACAGGTCACTAATACAGGTCACTAATACAAGTCACTAACACAGGTCACTAACACAGGTCACTAACACAGGTGACTAACACAAGTCACTAATACAAGTCACTAACACAGGTCACTAATACAGGTCACTAACACAGGTCACTAACACACAAGTCACTAATACAAGTCACTAACACAGGTCACTAACACAGGTCACTAACACAGATCACTAACACAGGTCACTAACACAGGTGACTAACACAAGTCACTAATACAAGTCACTAACACAGGTCACTAACACAAGTCACTAACATAGGTCACTAACACACAGTCACTAACACACAGGTCACTAACACAGATCACTAACACACAGATCACTAACACAGGTCACTAACACAAGTCACTAACACAGGTCACTAACACAAGTCACTACATAGGTCACTAACACAGATCACTAACACACAGATCACTAACACAAGTCACTAACACACAGGTCACTAACACACAGGTCACTAACACAGGTCACTAACACAGGACACTAATACAAGTCACTTACACAGGTCACTAATACAGGTCACTAACACAAGTCACTAACATAGATCACTAACACACAGGTCACTAACACAAGTCACTAATACAAGTCACTAACACAGGTCACTAACACAGGTCACTAACACAGGTCACTAACACACAGATCACTAACACAGGTCACTAACACAGGTCACTAACACACATCACTAACACAAGTCACAAACACAGGTCACTAACACAGGTCACTAATACAAGTCACTAACACAGGTCACTAACACAAGTCACTGACATAGGTCACTAACACAGATCACTAACACACAGATCACTAACACAAGTCACTAATATAGGTCACTAACACACAGGTCACTAACACAGGTCACTAATACAAGTCACTAACACACAGGTCACTAACACAGGTCACTAACACACAGGACACTAACACAGGTCACTAATACAGATCACTAACACACAGATCACTAACACAAGTCACTAACACAGGACACTAACACAGGTCACTAACACAGGTCACTAACACAGGTCACTAACACACAGATCACTAACTCAGGTCACTAACACAGGTCACTAACACAGATCACTAACACAAGTCACTAACACAGGTCACTAACCCAGGTCACTAACCCAGGTCACTAACACAGGTCACTAACACACAGATCACTAACACAAGTCACTAATACAAGTCACTAACACAGGTCACTAACACAAGTCACTGACATAGGTCACTAACACAGATCACTAACACACAGATCACTAACACAAGTCACTAATACAAGTCACTAACACAGGTCACTAACACAGGTCACTAACACAGGTCACTAATACAAGTCACTAAACACAGGTCACTAACACAGGTCAATAACACAGGTCACTAACACAGGTCACTAACACAGGTCACTAACACACAGATCACTAACACAAGTCACTAATACAAGTCACTAACACAGGTCACTAACACAAGTCACTGACATAGGTCACTAACACAGATCACTAACACACAGATCACTAACCCAAGTCACTAACACAGGTCACTAACACAGATCACTAACACACAGATCACTAATACAAGTCACTAACACAGGTCACTAACACAAGTCACTGACATAGGTCACTAACACAGATCACTAACACACAGATCACTAACACAAGTCACTAATACAAGTCACTAACACAGGTCACTAACACAGGTCACTAACACACAGGTCACTAACACAGGTCACTAATACAAGTCACTAACACACAGGTCACTAACACAGGTCACTAACACAGGTCACTAACATAGGTCACAAACACACAGGTCACTAACACAGGTCACTAACACAGATCACTAACACATGTCACTAATACAAGTCACTAACACAGGTCACTAACACAAGTCACTGACATAGGTCACTAACACAGATCACTAACACACAGATCACTAACACAAGTCACTAATATAGGTCACTAACACACAGGTCACTAACACAGTTCACTAATACAAGTCACTAACACACAGGTCACAAACACAGGTCACTAACATACAAGTCACTAACATAGGTCACTAAAACAGGTCACTAACACAGGTCACTAACACACAAGTCACTAATACAAGTCACTAACACAGGTCACTAACACAGGTCACTAACACAGGTCACTAACACAAGTCACTAACACAGGTCACAAACACATAGGTCACTAACACAGGTCACTAACACAGATCACTAACACACAGATCACTAACACAAGTCACTAATACAAGTCACTAACACAGGTCACTAACACAGGTCACTAACACAGGTCACTAACACAAGTCACTAACACAGGTCACTAACACACAGGTCACTAACACAGGTCACTAACACACAATCACTAATACAAGTCACTAATACAAGTCACTAACACACAGGTCACTAACACAGGTCAATAACACAGGTCACTAACACAGGTCAATAACACAGTCACTAATACAAGTCACTAACATAGGTCACTAACACAAGTCACTAACACACAGGTCACTAACACAGATCACTAACACAGGTCAATAACACAGGTCAATAACACAGGTCACTAATACACAGGTCACTAACACAGGTCACTAATACAGGTCAATAACAACGGTCAATAACACAGGTCAATAACACAGGTCACTAACACATCACTAACACACAGGTCACTAACACAAGTCACTAACACAGGTCACTAACACAGGTCACTAACACACAGATCACAAACACAAGTCACTAACACAGGTCACTAATACAAGTCACTAACATAGGTCACAAACACACATCACAAACACACAGGTCACTAACACAGATCACTAACACACAGATCACTAACACAAGTCACTAACACAAGTCACTAACACAGGTCACTAACACACAGATCACTAACACAGCTCACTATCACAGGTCACTAACACAGGTCACTAATACAGGTCACTAACACAGGTCACAAACACAGGTCACAAACACAGGTCACTAACACAGGTCACTAACACACAGGTCACTAACACACAGGTCAACAACACAAGTCACTAATACAAGTCAATAACACAGGTCACTAATACAGGTCACTAACACACAGGTCACTAACACAGGTCACTAACACAGGTCACTAACACAGGTCACTAACACAGGTCACTAATACACAGGTCACTAACACAGGTCACTAACACAGGTCACTAAATCAGGTCACTAACACAGGTCACTAACACAGATCACTAACACAGGTCACTAACACAGGTGACTAACACAAGTCACTAATACAAGTCACTAACACAGGTCACTAACACACGTCACTAATACACAGGTCACTAACACACAGGTCACTAACACAGGTCACTAACACAGGTCACTAACACAGATCACTAACACAGGTCACTAACACAGGTGACTAACACACAGGTAACAAACACAGGTCACTAACACAGATCAAAAACACAGGTCACCAACACAGGTCACTAACACAGGTCACTAATACAAGTCACTAACATAGGTCACTAACACAAGTCACTAACACACAGGTCACTAACACAGATCACTAACACACAGATCACTAACACAAGTCACTAACACACAGGTCACTAACACACAGGTCACTAACACAGGTCACTAACACAGGACACTAATACAAGTCACTTACACAGGTCACTAACACAGGTCACTAACACAAGTCACTAACATAGGTCACTAACACACAGGTCACTAACACAGGTCACTAATACAAGTCACTAACACAGGTCACTAACACACAAGTCACTAATACAAGTCACTAACACAGGTCACTAACACAGGTCACTAACACAAGTCACTAACATAGGTCACAAACACACAGGTCACTAACACAGGTCACTAACACAGATCACTAACACACAGATCACTAACACAAGTCACTAATACAAGTCACTAACACAGATCACTAACACAAGTCACTGACATAGGGCACTAACACACAGGTCACTAACACACAGGTCACTAACACAGGTCATAACACAGGACACTAACACAAGTCACTAACACAGGTCACTAATACAGGTCACTAACACAAGTCACTAACATAGGTCACTAAAACAGATCACTAACACACAGATCACTAACACAAGTCACTAACACACAGGTCACTAACACACAGGTCACTAACACAGGTCACTAACACAGGTCACTAACACAGACCACTAACACAGGTCACTAACACAAGTCACTAACAAAAGTCACTAATACAAGTCACTAACATAGGTCACTAACACAAGTCACTAACACACAGGTCACTAACACAGATCACTATCACACAGATCACTAACACAAGTCACTAACACAGGTCACTAACACAGGTCACTAACACAACTCACTAACACAAGTCACTAACACAGATCACTAACACACAGGTCACTAACACAGATCACTAACACACAGATCACTAACACAAGTCACTAACACAGGTCACTAACACAGGTCACTAACACAGGTCACTAACACAGGTCACTAACACAGGTCACTAACACAAGTCACTAACACAGGTCACTAACACAAGTCACTAACATAGGTCACTAACACAGATCACTAACACACAGATCACTAACACAGTCACAAACACACAGATCACTAACACAGGTCACTAATACAGGTCAATAACACAGGTCACAAACAGGACACAAACACAGGTCACTAACACAGGTCACTAACACAGGTCACTAACACAGGTCACTAACACACAGATCACTAACACAAGTCACTAACACAGGTCACTAACACAGGTCACTAACACAGGTCACTAACACAAGTCACTAACATAGGTCACAAACACACAGGTCACTAACACAGGTCACTAACACAGATCACTAACACACAGATCACTAACACAAGTCACTAATACAAGTCACTAACACAGGTCACTAACACAAGTCACTGACATAGGTCACTAACACAGATCACTAACACACAGATCACTAACACAAGTCACTAACACAGGTCACTAACACAGGTCACTAACACAGATCACTAACACACAGATCACTAACACAAGTCACTAATACAAGTCACTAACACAGGTCACTAACACAAGTCACTGACATAGGTCACTAACACAGATCACTAACACACAGATCACTAACACAAGTCACTAATACAAGTCACTAACACAGGTCACTAACACAGATCACTAACACAAGTCACTGACATAGGTCACTAACACACAGGTCACTAACACAGGTCACTAACACAGATCACTAACACAAGTCACTAACATAGGTCGCTAACACACAGGTCACTAACACAGGTCACTAACACAGGTCACTAACACACAGATCACTAACACAAGTCACTAACACAGGTCACTAATACAGGTCACTAACACAAGTCACTAACATAGGTCACTAAAACAGGTCACTAACACAGGTCACTAACACACAAGTCACTAATACAAGTCACTAACACAGGTCACTAACACAGGTCACTAACCCAAGTCACTAACATAGGTCACTAACACACAGGTCACTAACACACAGGTCACTAACACAGGTCACTAACACAGGTCACTAATACAAGTCACTAACACAGGTCACTAACACAAGTCACTAACAAAGGTCACTAATACAAGTCACTATCATAGGTCACTAACACAAGTCACTAACACACAGGTCACTAACACAGATCACTAACACAAGTCACTAACACACAGGTCACTAACACACAGGTCACTAACACAGGTCACTAACACAGGACACTAATACAAGTCACTTACACAGGTCACTAATACAGGTCACTAACACAAGTCACTAACATAGGTCACTAACACACAGGTCACTAACACAGTTCACTAATACAAGTCACTAACACACAGGTCACTAACACAGGTCACTAACACACAGGTCACTAACACAGGTCACTAATACAAGTCACTAACACACAGGTCACTAACACAGGTCACTAATTCAAGTCACTAACACAGGTCACTAACACACAGGTCACTAACACAGGTCACTAACACACAAGTCACTAATACAAGTCACTAACACAGGTCACTAACACAGGTCACTAACACAGGTCACTAACACAAGTCACTAACATAGGTCACAAACACACAGGTCACTAACACAGGTCACTAACACAGATCACTAACACACAGATCACTAACACAAGTCACTAATACAAGTCACTAACACCTGTCTCTT
>SSNR01000344.1:7899-65490 GCA_006937965.1 Callopanchax toddi
TGTTTGAACAAATAGATTGTGAAACAAAAATCTCTCATAAAGATGAAGAATGGAGGAGAAAGTGTGAATAACATTTTTGTCTAATAAATGTTCTCTGATGGGTCAAATGTTTTTGTTTTTGCTAATTGGCTTCCAATGTAGAGAAGGACTGTTCAGCCAATCAGAGACATGACTGATCTCAGGTAGTTCAGCCCCAGAAACTCACAGGTTGGGTTTCTAGAGACAGGATTTTGACTTTAATCTGAAAACATGTCACTGTTTTAATGAGTTTAAACTTTATTCTGGTTCTGGTCAACGTTTTTTCTTCAGCGTGGCTCTAGCAGGATGTCAGACATCTCTTTCTCCCTGACACTTTTTTCTAGTGAATTAAGTAATAATTATAAGATGGAATTTTTTCTAAATCAAATTGTTTTTAATAGGCAAAAAATCTGAATAACATTTAGTTATATAATAATCAGACTCTAATCCATCAATCATTCTGGTTTTAAAATAGGAAAATTCACCTGTTGTGTTTCATTAGACTTATTTAACCCTCTGTTAAAACCCTTTAACACCGTCCATCTGTATTAAATCTGATTCACATATGTCTAAGTTTCTTAGAGCTCTCTTTTTAACAAGATCTGTATTTTCCTCAAAAAGCTGCTGCTTTAAACAGGTTTTCTGCCCTCTGGTGGAGGATTAAAGTACTGAAGTTGGCCAGTTCAATTGTATTTAGTTTTATTACTGCAGAATTGTTTAATAATTGCAAAATAAATGTATTGGCAATGTAAATTATGTTAGCCAACAAATGTTTCAAATTTTAAAAAATCTGAGTTTTCTATTTATTATTTAATGCTTTAAAGGGTTAGATGATAACACTATTTGATATAAACATGACAGTTTTTGGGGTCTTGTTCATTCAGATAATCAGATAAAGTGATGACATCAGCATCTTTACAATCATGACATTTTAATAAATCCTTTGATACTAAATGACTCCTGATTGACCAGGAGGAAAGTGTTAAAATATCATCAGAACGGTGGTTTGTTTTTATCATGAAATTCGAGACATCTAATGGTGGAGATAACGTTGGTGCTGATGAATTTATAACAGGAATAATTCATTAATGTCGTCCAAATAAGGAAGCAGTGGCGGCTGGTGAAATTTTTTTTGGGTGGGGCGCATTTTTGCTAGTCAGTTTTCAGATGCGCAAAAAAAAAAATCACATATCACCACTAGGGCAGGGAATGATAATATTTTCATCTGACTGAATATTTTTCTGGTAAAAATCCCTAGTACCACCAGTTCTCTAACAATGTGGAGCTGTTAGGTCTAATTCTACACATCAAACAGTAAAGAAATCATAAAGTCTTCATGAGGAGACCTTAGAATAATATCAATATAATCAGATACAAATAAAAATAAAAAACAACCACAATGTGGTCACAACAGAAGTTGTAAAAGTTTCAAGGAAAAAACAACCTGGCAAAGTCAAAAACATTACTTAATATTCACAATTATCTTTCTACTGACACCACAAACAAATAAATCCATCTCTAACTAATACAGTCAGATAATTAATGTTACAATTCAGCCAACAACCACTAACCAAGCAAGTCATGACAATCAGCTCAACTAATGAAGTGAATTAACAACAAAATAAAGTCAAATCCACTGATAAGTCCCATCAAACCCAGTCAGACCAAACTTCCTTAAAACGCCATAATAATTTAATGAAAAGTAGAGAAAACGCATGAAAAACGGGCTAAACTACATAAACCAACGTATTCAATCAGCAGTATCTGTATTTCTCTAACATTCGGCAGACACCTCAACAAACAAATATCGCTATTTAAGGTATAAATTCACTCATCAGGACTTAGCACTGCTAGCCGCGGCTAGCTCCGCCTATGGGGTTTTTGAATGGGAAAATCCGTGACAGACACATAGTTATTAAGAAAAAGAAACAAACAAACAAAGTCACTCACCATTGAGTTGATGAAATCAGGACAAATGGAATCATTCGGCTTGTTTTCACAAGCAGGAAAGAAGGATTCTTTGAATAAATATCCATTTTCTACCCTCCATTACAAAGAGAGCAAGAACTTCCGGTTTCAGTCTGAGCAACACTCCAGACTCCTGCTGTTGTGCGCATGTCACACAGGGACGCTGAAGACCTGCGTCCCGAGCGATCTCCTATTTTTTGCACTCAGTGCGCATGCGTCAGGGGCAGAAAACAATGCGCTATGTTGGGACGGCGTCCCGTCCAGACATGCGCAGTAGAACCCAGAGAAACACGACCTATCGGTCCAGTAAAAAAATAGTAAGAAAACCTTTCTAAACTACACCTAAATGCAGATTATACACAGCACTTATTGTATATATAATGGATGGCTCGTTTAGTTTTATTTTTATGTTAGTTTTTTATATTTTGTGATCCCTATTTCTCTTCTTCTTCCTCTTGGGACTGGTGGGGCGGAGCCCGAGCGCCCCCTATGGACGGGCCGCCACTGTAAGGAAGAGTGACGTTATTGTTCCCTTCACTCTGAGACCTGGTTTCAGACTGATGGTCAGTTGAGCTGCTTCACCTCCTCCTCTAAGAAATGAGGAGCAGCTCCTTCCTCTCAGTTTTCTCTCCTTCTCTTTTTCTTTTCTTTTGTTGTAGTCAGATTTCACTTATTAGGTAAAGACAGGACTTTTCTCCCTCCTGCTTCCCGCCCCGGTGTCAGAACACTACGGTCTGATCGCTTCTAACAAGGCTCCGTTGAATCCACCAGAGCGGGTGTGGACTGAACCATTATTCACATTTTTAGAGGGGTGGTGGATCTCAGAGAAAATCTGTAATCATTGTTAAAGTTACATTAAGTCTCTCAACTTCATCCAGCCAGCTTTAATAATAATAATAATAATAAAATAAAAAAATAATAAAAAAATTAAAAACACACACAAAATTTTTTTTTTTAATTCAGAGCTTCTTGAGGGCCTCTCCCTGCAGTGGGCCCTGGGTTCTCAGTACCCCCACCCCCCACCCAGTCCAACGCTCCTAGTTACAATCACAAGAATCTCATTTCATTTGAGATGACAGGATGCTTTTATAGACAGACATGATCACACAACAATCCTGCCTCGTTCTGGGCTCATCCCTGAGCTCAGCCTACAGTCTATTGGTTACTGTCAGTTTTCAGCTCAGTGACACAGTTTATACAATCAGATGGTTTGTGTGTTTCAGGTCTGACTGCAGATGATCAACAGTTGGTTTTAATGAAAGAAGAAGCTCCTGGAGAATGGAGGCCTGGTGTGGACCAGCAGGACCCAGAACCCCTCAACATAAAGGAGGAAGAGGAGGAACTCTGGACCAGTCTGGATGAAGAGAAGCTCAATATTAAGGAGGAGACCGATGACACCAGGCTTCCCTTCCTTGCAGTTCCTTTGAAGAGTGAGGATGATGAAGAGAAACCTGTGTTGTCACAGCTTCCTCAGCACCAAGTGGTTCCAGCCAGCAGCTCCACTGACCAGATGACAGCAGCAACTGGTGGAGAGGACTGTGGAGGAGCAGAAACCATCAGGAACACAGGAACCCCAAATACTCAGGAAGAAGATTCCAGCTCTTCACAAACTGAAGTCAGTGAGGATGATGAAGAGGAAGACCATGTAAACAATCCTGACTCTCAGCTGTCAGACACTGGGTCAGAAACTGAAGACAGTAACAAAAACAGGAAGGAGATCAGGTCTCCTGAGTCAGGTGTAGGCACTGTCAAGACGAGGAGGAAAGTCCAGACAAGGCAGAAACCATATGGTTGTGATCTGTGTGGGAAAAGATTTACCACAAAACAAAATCTAGAAATACACACAAGAATCCACACAGGTCAGAAGCCATTTTGTTGTGATGATTGTGGACAAAGATTTGGCCAAAAGTCACATTTAAACAAACACACGATGACCCACACAGGTGAGAAGCCATTTTGTTGTGGTGATTGTGGACAAAGTTTTAGCCAAAAGTCAACTTTAAACGCACATATGAGAATCCACACAGGTGAGAAGCCATTTTGTTGTGGTGATTGTGGACAACGTTTTAGGGAAAAGTCAACTTTAAACGCACATATGAGAATCCACACAGGTCAGAAGCCATTTTGTTGTGGTGATTGTGGACAACGTTTTAGCCTAAAGTCATCTTTAAACAAACACATGAGAATCCACACAGGTGAGAAGCCATTTTGTTGTGGTGATTGTGGACAACGTTTCAGGGAAAAGTCACATTTAAACACACACACGATGATCCACACAGGTCAGAAGCCATTTTGTTGTGGTGATTGTGGACAACGTTTTAGGGAAAAGTCAGTTTTAAACACACACATGATGATCCACACAGGTGAGAAGCCATTTTGTTGTTGTGATTGTGGACAACGTTTTAGGGAAAAGTCAGTTTTAAACACACACATGATGATCCACACAGGTCAGAAGCCATTTTGTTGTTGTGATTGTGGACAACGTTTTAGGAAAAAGTCAGTTTTAAACACACACATGATGATACACACAGGTGAGAAGCCATTTTGTTGTGGTGATTGTGGACAACGTTTTAGGGAAAAGTCACATTTAAACACACACACGATGATCCACACAGGTCAGAAGCCATTTTGTTGTGGTGATTGTGGACAAAGTTTTAGCCAAAAGTCAAATTTAAACAATCATATGATGATTCACACAGGTCAGAAGCCATTTTGTTGTGGTGATTGTGGACAAAGTTTTAGCCAAAAGTCAAATTTAAACAGACACATGAGAATCCACACAGGTCAGAAGCCATTTTGTTGTGGTGATTGTGGACAAAGCTTTAGCCAAAAGTCACATTTAATCAGACACATGAGAATCCACACAGGTCAGAAGCCATTTAATGACTCCTGAAACACAAGAATCAACACTTAAAGGGAAACTGTTTAACTGAATATTCAGACAACTCATACAGACACATGTTAATAAACACTGAGTTGAAACTGGACAGGTCCAGGTGTAACCCACATAAAATGAGTGTACCTCTTTAAGAAGGTACAGTGGCTAGGAAAGATGGACTGAGTGTCACCAAACGAAATATTGTTGTTCTTTTTTTCAGACATGTAGAGGTATAGGTAAGTTCTTTTTTACCTTCTTTTCGTTGACATGTTTCGACCGTCAACTGCGGTCTTCATCAGAAGTGTCACCGGTGTTATGGTGACGAGTCTTTATCAGCTGTTCTCCCGGTGGGTGTGACCGACCCAGAACTGTCAGGTCTGCTGGGTCGGTCACGCCCACCTCCGTTAGATGGTCTCTGGAGTAGGGAATCCCAGGTACATGACAGCTGGTAGGCCCCCTTGTCCCGATTCATAGTCACGCCCACCGGGAGAACAGCTAATAAAGACGCGTTACACCGGTGACCATAACACCGGTGACACTTCTGATGAAGACCGCAGTTGACGGTCAAAACATGTCAACGAAAAGAAGATAAACAAGAACTTACCTATACCTCTACTTGTCTGAAAAAAAGAACAATATTTCATTTGTAGCGTTATCAAATACGCTATAACCTCTGACCTTTGACCCCTTGACCATCACACAAACAATCATCCTCTTTTTCCCAATAACTTGGATTATAATGACTCTTTATGATGTTTTAACCTGAATCAACATTCCTCCAGGTGTCCAGATCGATTTTTCTGGAAGATTCCACAGGACTCTTTTAGTATAATAATAAACTCAAAGATTCCCTGGTGTCTCTTTCTAAATGACACTCTTAATCTACTGTTCAGAAATGTCTTAATGTGATTAATGCACGTTCTCCTACAGTGTTATGAATGTTTGATCCAGCTTCAGTATTATTTCATATTTTTACTTTGCTAAAGGTTAAATCAATATTATCACTTGAATATTCATTCATTGAGGTAATATGACTTTAAAGACCTGGGTCATGTGAGTTAGTAAAACCCAATCCCATTGGTCTACATCAACACCCAGTCCCTTTAAGCTCTCGTCTCTTCCTGAGACACGTAGGTCTCTCAGCCTCAACACTGAGACAAGCCGGTTTCACTGCACCGCTACCAGTGAACCTCCTCCTGGAGACGGCCTTGTCTTGTGTGGGTACCAACCCCCACGGCCGATCTCACCTCTGGCTCAGGGGAAGGAAACACGCCATTTTCTCTCCTAATCCAACATGAGCCTCGCCCTGCTGCGACCATGGATTATGAACTGATACTTGCTACCCCCGGTACTTGGACCGCCCGGTTTGTCCTGTCAGCGAACCACTTCCCCGTGCGGATGTCTCTCCCCGGCTGGGTCCTGCTCCCACCTCGACGAGGCGAGTCTACACCGGTCGGATCCATCAAGACCGTCCCTGGTACGAGTGAACCCATAATCTGGTAACTAAAGGCCTGTTGATAAGCTAACTCCACCGTAGCTTACCACAACAGTAACTCCTCCGACCTACCCTTGGTATCTAAACTAAATTAAGATCAAATGCCCTAGTCTTAAACAGTGCTTTAAGTGGGGCGGTACGGAACGGTACGCAGTACCGGGACTTCTAAATTTGACCCCTCAGCATACCAGCACTTATTTCCAGCATTCCGTCCGTACCGGGAGTTTTTCTGGTATTACGTCAATATAATTTTGAGCTTTTCCGGTGGCCGTAGTTGCCGAGCAGCGCATGGCGGGAGGTGCGGAGGGCGAGCGCGGTGGCGGTGCAGGAGAAACGCAGGTGGATGAGAGAACTCATCTGTCAGCCGTATTTAGTGACTCCAGGAGGGTGACAGAATTTGGTGAAACACCGGATGAGAGAGGAAAAGCGGAGACTCGCGTCCCCTGAACGGACCGCTCCGTAGTTGGCTCAGAGCTCGGACTGAGATAATTCTTCAAATTGGTATTAAAAGACAATAATTTAAATATTAATGACGGAGAGCTCGCGCGCTTATGGAGAGGAAAGCTGTGCGTCATGACGCAGCTGGAGAGGAGCAGCGCGCCATGGCGCAGGTGATCAGACAGGTGGAGGGAGGAGGAGCTGAGAGAGCAGCAGGTAGACTCTTTAGTAATGATCAGATCATTGTCAGTAATAAGTTCGTTCTTTTGGGGCATAAAATGGACCAGAGTGTCAAAACAATGCTGACTTTTCTGTGTCTGAACAGCAGTAGAAAAACAACTATTTTTCCTCAAAATGTTATTTCAACCACAAACTAATTAATGGGGATCTTGTGCACAAGAACATATGTTTAATAATTTAAATATACCGGTATATAAAAATAATAGATTTCTATTGGTATTGTAAATATATATCTATAAATAATAGATTTCTGGATGGATGGATGGATGTCTACATGGTGCCTTCAGGTTTTTGTATTTTTTCATCCTAGAAAAAGTCAGTAAAACCTGTTTTTATCCAAATGAAGGAGATTTATGGTTCATTTTCTACAGATCAAGTAGCCTTTAGCCCTCATCACTAATGTGAAATTTACAGTCAATCTATGTGATTGGTATTGGTGATCGGCAGCAAAAAACGTGAGCGGAGCGTCCCTAATTATTATTCATAATAACCTGATGAAGTTTAGATTTATAGGCTGTAATAGATGTCAGAGTATAAATCTCAGGGTGTTTAGTAAATGTTCCAGTCTCATGCTGCTGAAGACAGTAGAGGTGTTGGAGATGATGAGGCAAGCCAGACTCAAAGTCTGCAGAGCAGAACTGACGGTCTAGTTAACTAGACTAGAGCTGAATATCTTCACTAGACCTCCTGTGACATTTATTATGGGCCAGGTGTAGAAGAGAGGACAGATAGAGAGGTGTCTTGTCCTGAATTGTCTTTTAGACAAATAGAATCCAGTGATGGAGTCTACAGGTATGAAGGGAGGACACATTGGGAAGCATTAGTAACTAAACTGATGACTGAGTGAACCTGAATTTCTTTCATGAGGATTATATATATATATATATATATATATATATATATATATATATATACACACACACACACACACATACAGAGATGTATATTTATATATATATATAATCTCGAACTAATAAGGAGAGTACCGGCACTTATTTTTTTTCCACTTAAAGCACTGGTCTTAAACATCATAAGACTCAGGTTATTAAACTCAAATTAAGATCAACTTAGAACACCTTACCACCGTGCTAAGAATGCTAAAACCATTGCTACCTCTCTGCTAATCTGTTTGTACTGTTCGTCAGCTTTTATAGAATAAATACTGTAGTCTTTATTCCTGACTCAGACTTCCATTCGTCAATATAAAGCTACGTAATCTACTCACTGTAATCTCTCTCAATAGAGCCTAGAAGTTCCTGCTAACCCATTAGTTCTAGTGAAGGTATCCGAGCAAAACAGCTTAGTATAAAACCGACAAAGCTAGCTAATGAAATTGCAGAAGTGTGCAGCTACAAACTTAAATAGTTTTAAAACGCTACACGTTAAAGAAAAAGAAGACATAATGAACTTCATAAAGTATGCCACCAAACTGTTGTCTGCAAGTGTAATGAACTGAGATCAGTCAGGTTTTTCATGATGAACTGTTCCTGAGGTGGATTCCTCCAGGAGATGGCGAGCCTTCCCACCTGACCTTAGAAGAGAGAGAGAGAGATTGTGATTCCTTCCTATTCATTTGGACAATTTCTGCTGCACTTGCGGTGTGGTAGGACTGTATCAACCACATTTATTTACACACATCCAGTCATGCATGAGACCACGGACTGACGATTCCGCCTTTCCCCCGTTTTAATTTCTACACCCTGGGCATTTGTTGGACTGAATTTGAGGGACAAATTATTATTTTTGGAACTGTGCAACGAGGTGGTTGTGTAAAATTGTTCACTGCTTGTGAATGGTGTTTGCTTTTGAATTTTAAAGGATATTTAAGTCAATTGAGTTTTGTTTGTTTTTTTAAGAATTGTGAACTCCGATTACTTGGGTCCACCCAAGATTGACTCAAAATGTTTCTAAACATTTACCCAAACATTAATAAAATTGAGAATTTAGAACACTTGGCCGAGTTTAATTTACTTTATTGTTATCGTATTGACCCAAATATAGGACCAATCGATTATAAGACAAGTCCTCCTTTCCAAAACTAATCTTCAGAAAAAGACTAACATTTTTAATGAATCTTTTTGAAATTTTGAGACTTTTAAATAATACTGTAATTACAGACCTTTAATATTTGTGCATTAATGAAATCAAAGATCTGTAATGTACAGGGGTGGCCATTACATTGGTCAGGAGGCATAGCTGGTAGATCTTGGGATGGTCCTCCCCTCCCGAGGAACGAATTACACCGACGGCGCCCACGCCACGAAACCTCCATTAAATGCAATGCAAATGAGCGACCTGGTGCTGTTTGACACACACACTGCAGTGCTTGCAGTGCCAACAAGCAGAGATTCTGAACTGATTGTTACTTTTTCATTCCCTTTTGTTATTCTAGTTCTCCTGTTTTTATTATTGTGCTGCTCAAGCTGATTTACACACTGGATTTTCTTTATTCTCACTTAGGGATGTAACGATGCTTCGAGAATCCATTTAAAACTGGTGAAAACTAGTTTAAATATAAATCGGTGTAGAAAAAAGAAAAATCGATCCACAACAGCCTGACGTACTACTTACATGGCATCCTTGTGTAAAAGCCCTGAAAAGAGGAGTAAATGATAAAAGAACCACAGACACGTTACTTTCTCTGCTCAGACGTGTATTAAACGACTTAATTCAACTTAAATACATACAGAGTGATCATAAAGAAACATGAAATACCAGTCCGGTTGTCTTTTCAACTAGTTGGCATCATTGGGTATCAGCTAGCGGCTAACTGTGGCTAAACCTCACTCAAAAACCAAAACAAAGCAGAATCAAAACCGGATCAACAACTTAATGCATTCATGGACGTTCTGTTAAAGTTACATGACACTACAGGTGTTCTTATGGATAAGTCATACCTGAAAAGCAGAGTATATAAATATAAAATAGAAACACAGAGTTACTTCCTCTGCTGCTCAGATATGATCTCTAGCTCACTAGCGCTGGACTCCCCCTGCTGGTCACATGTCGTTACTACAGCTACTAAATCAAAATCCACAACAGAACTACAGGTCCTTCTCAAAAAATTAGCATATTGTGATAAAGTTCATTATTTTCTGTAATGTACTGATAAACATTAGACTTTCATATATTTTAGATTCATTACACACAACTGAAGTAGTTCAAGCCTTTTTATTGTTTTAATATTGATGATTTTGGCATACAGCTCATGAAAACCCAAAATTCCTATCTCAAAAAATGAGCATATCATGAAAAAGTCCTCTAAACGAGCACTGAACCTAATCATCTGTACATGGATGGTGGGTCAGAAATATGCAGGTCAGTGGGTCTGGCCTGCTGGCCACCTATAGAGTAACCCTGATCTAGCTGATGATTTCTTTGTTCTTCCATTCACTTTGAGCTCCAGTCCCTCAGCATGATGCTACACCACCATGCTCTACAGTCTTCTTCTATGTGATGATCTGAGCCCTTTGTGTTTAGTTTCATCCTGTTTCTTCTTCCTCTTCTTCTCAGCTGTTCCTCATTCGGTTCAACACTCCAGCTGCTCCTCTTCATCTCTGCTCATATGTAAATAAACTCACATCCATTCACTCCCTGTCAGATCCTTCTGTTGTCTCCCTTAGATTCTGTCGTCCACCCCGTCTTCCATGATGTCCTGTTCATGCTCTCCTGCCCACAAGTCCTGTTTCTTCTGATTGTCCTCCAGAAGACGCTTGTCTTGTCCATGTGGACAGCTGAAGGTCTCAGTCTGAAGGTGTCTCCGTTAAAGCAGCAGCTTCTTTATTGTTTGACTTTTTTCAGATCATTGTTGAAGTCTAACAGGCTTCTCTCTGCTTCTAATGCTTTTTTTACAAAATACATGTTTTATTTAATCATCTGACCCTGGAAACAGATCAGTGTTTGATCAATAACAAGAATTTTCAGTAGTTTGATGCAGTAATGAGGTCAGATGATGTCACCACCAGGGGTTGGAGGCCTGAAGAAGAACAGAGTTGTTTTAAAGACTTTGAGACTTGAATCTTTATCAGTTTAGACGAGAAACAAAGACACAAGTCAGAGGATGAGGTTAGGATAGCATGCAGACAGTTGAACCAGTGAAGGAACAGAGGAGCTCAGGTTTACCATCACAACATCTTGATCTTCCTAATCAACCTGTATGAAGGTCAAACAGGATGACACTGAAGGAGCTTCAGCAATAAGATCAGATAAAACACTTGGTAAAAAACAATAACAGGTTTGATTTAATAAACATTGAGTTGATTCACTCAGTCACATTTCAACAGGGAATCCATGATGTCACCAGTGTTTGACGAATAAAAACAGATGATGATCAAATCTGGTTGGACCCTGAGGACAGGTGTAGCTGACAGAACGTTATGGATTCATAAAGGTTTCAAACAAGCTGCTCTCTGTTCCTCAGTCTGACTTTACCATGTGAAGAATGTAGCTTTCGTTGTCCATCGTATCAGGTCAACTAGCTTCCTCACTGGTCACATGATGGATGAACTACTTCCTTGTATCTGTCTGTCAAACTGGTTCTCAGAAGATCTTTAGGCAAGATACTGAAACACATGCCTTCAGGTGTGCTTTGAAAAAGAGATTCTTACTCTTAATCAACATACGTTTTTTTTTATTCTAATTTGTTTTCTACTAATAGGATAAACTAGATGAAGACAGCAGCACAAGGAAGTGTAATTTTCTTGTTTCAAACTAAACACTTGATATTTTTTCCATTAATACTTGAAAACTCAGAGAGAGAAGAAACTTGAACTGTAGTTTTCTGATGATTTGAAGGGTCAGGTTGATTCTGTGTCTCTATATAAATGATGTTTAGAGGGACAGGAGGTCAGATGCTGTTTGAATCCTAAAGGCTGCAGATCTCTGCTCTAGTTCGGCATGTTGCTGCACTGGTTGAACCAGAACACTCACTAGTGACACCTTAGTGCTGCTTAGAGAGCGCTGCACTAGTAGCTCACAAGTCCTGACTAGTTAGCTTTAGAATGCACCACTAGACCACTGGACTCAACTAGTTCACTACTGTTAACTAGTCAACTTAAAGAAACCCTCAAACTAAAGCAGAATCAAACAGTTTCAACCATCAGAAACGTCTCAGGTTGGATCCAGAAAATCGTCTGATTTCAGAGAAAACTCCAGATTCTTTGACTCGTCTCTCTGACAGGATACACAGCTGGACTCAGGCTCAGCGTCATGAAACCATTCATGCATCCATCACATCAACATCATCAAATGACTCCAACAGCTGATCAGAAGCTCCTGATTCACTGGGTTTGAATTAAAGCTCCATAGTGACACCTGCTGGACCAACTGGTGAACTACAGACAGCAGGAACTCCTCCAGTCTTCTTTCTGTCCACTTTGTTGTGTTTGGATCAAACATCCAACACACAGCGCTCCACAGGTTAACAGAGAAATGTGTGAAAAGGATCTGAACTCACATCAAAGCATTTAGAATCAAAAACGTTTGATTCTGATTGGATTCAACCTGAAACTGATCTGATCAGTCAGAATAACAAGATCCATCAGGAGCTAGGTCCAAGACATGGAGGAGATCAGAAACACACTACAGACCATCATCATGGTGAAGATTATACTGGAGACCAGTCTGAGAGTAATCTGATTACTGTAGTGATAACAAGGTCATCCAACTATCAGTGGTCAACAAACTGATCTGGTCATTGAACAGACCAGACATCCACGCTCTGCTCCAGAAGCAACGTGTCCTTGTGATTCCAAAACAAGGCTTTGTTTTTCCTCAATCCTCACAAAGCCCTGCTTACCATCTGAGTGTCAGACGAAACATTCTTCCTGCTGAAGTTACAGACGTCCTATAAAGAAAACTCATGACTTTATCCTCTTTAATGGGCTTTATGCACAGAGTACTTAGTAGAACTTCCGGTTTAAAATTAACTCTCGGGACCATTTCCGGTTCCGTTTGAAACGTGAAGATTTCCAGAGTTAGAGTGCATTTCCAGCTAAAGATATTGTTTATAATCAAAACGAGTAATAGTATAGTATAGTACAGTATGATATATATATTATAGCACTAAGAAATGAAGCCATCATATAAGTATCAGCGGACGGGAAGCCTCGACAGCTGAACACTGCTGTGTTCCGTTGTGTACCGCATCAGCTGAATAGAATTCATCAGTCCGTTTCCACACATTTCCACTGAATAAATAACTATGTAGCACCCGTACCAAGTAGCTAGATTGTTAACCAGTAGGTTAAACTGGGTATAGTACTCTGGACGGGGCCCTGGGAACTTTTTAGTTATGGCTTGCCGTACTATTGGCTTACAGGAGATACAACTTTTTATTTATTAGTTTCCTTTTTTTTTCATCAAACCTTCAAATTTATTGGCGGTGCCTCCACTTAGCAGGAGAAAATGAAATATTTCACCTTTAATAATCTGCTAAGAATTTAGTTTAGATTAATCCTAACTTTTAATACAATCCCATGAAATATAAAAGCTTTAAAATAATTAAGAAACAAAACACTGAAGCAGGATTCCAATTTAAATGAACAGTTTAGTAAACAATTATTAGTTTAACACCAAATATAAAAGAAGAAAAAATATATATATAAGGTCAAAATAGTCCTTTAGTGTAGTTACCTTTCAAAGGTATGTCAAAATAAACCACACTTTTCAGTTCACAGCTCAGTTCAGTTGGGTGCGGTGTGGCCAAAAACAAACAGCCCTTTCACTCACTGAGCAAAACAAAATTAAAGCAGTGCACTGGTTAGATTTTTTGTACTCACGAATCCTTTTGAGTTCCAATTAGAATGGGAAAAATAGTTGTAATGATCCCTTTAATGTGCAGCTAGGCAAGCTGAACAGGCAGGCGATGACAAAGGTGAAACTCCAAGGTCTCTCTCAGCAGCAACCTCACATGTGCCCTCAATGGCTGAATGGGGAACTTCTGCTTCTCTCCAGCGGGTCCAAAGATTAGCTCCTGGTCCACTTTTTTATGCTTCTTAAAGTCCGTTACTTGTTGGCAACTCTGCATTAACCTCAGTATTGGAAAGCTACAGGCTCTCATCTTCAGCCTTCAGCTCCATTTCATGCTCTGCAGCTCTGATATGCACACTGCCCTCTAGCACGTTTAGTCCCACCCACTTACATCAGATTGGTCCGTACAAAATTCATTTGTCCAATGCAAAACACAACAGAACAAGAATGACACATGACATCACTGAACTTTAGGTTGTGGGCCTGCCATGCGGCTGCCATGTACATTCTAAACAAACTTGTGTAACATTCAAGGGACGTAGTAAATTTGACAATGATTGATTTAATCAGCTTAACTCAGTTTTTCTTTAACAAATATGAACTGTTATTCTGCTTTTTATAACCCAATACACTTTTAATGACAAAGTAACTTATTTTTTTAAACAAAAACACACATCATATTTAATCACACATTTTATCCATTAAACACTGTTTTTAGAACGCAAATGCAAGTTTTAATATGACCTTAGTTAAATACTTGGTTTTATTACAAAGCACAGTTTTAACTGGGCTACAACTACAAAAAGGAAGGATTGTGAACTTAAGAAGAGAAAACGTGATCATTTCTAACCACACCGTGTCTGTAGTCGACACTTTGCAGAACAGTAGTCAAAGAGCCGAGTGGAGGAGGCTAAAGGAGGAGGCGCGGCGCCGTTCGTGTGTTATTTCACTGGAACAACTATTCTTTTGGTGAATGAAGACTTGGTGTTTGATAATGTACAGCTAGACCAGAGAAAGGTGAAAGTTGGGAAGCAGTTGGAGCCCACGATCACGGCTATATAGATTTGTCTCACTATTTTTTGATGATGGAAGCTACGAGCTAACGCTGTTAGCTTACCTTCAATTTCATGAATAAAGCTGGTTATATACAGCTTAAAGTCCTTCACCCGCTTGCTCACAGACGTCTCTGTGTGTTTTTCAAAAATCCGGTGGACATTGTCTACCGTGATGCGTGGGAGGTCTTAAAGAAAACGGGTTAAAAAATCCATTTTGTCCAGTTTGTGTGGGAACAGCGTTGAACCGGAAGGGAGGGGCAGCGTCTATCGCAACCAGGAAGTGACCGTGCATAAAGCCTATTAAATCATCTTTCTTCTTTACAGACTTAATGACAAACGAACAAGGATTCTTTTTCATAAAAGTGTATTTAATCAAAATTCATTACTTAAGAAAGAAACTGTTAAATCATAACTAATGATAAAATTTAAAATGCATCATTTTAAATATTAAATACCTCAAATGTCTCTAATTGATGATTTAATCATGTTTATTATCAATCATGTTTCAATTTAATATCAATATAATAATGACCTTTATTTAGATTAAACTATGAGTTTAAACCATGATTTCTAAGAAAATACATTCTCCTTATGAGTTTCTCAGAGGAAGTGAACAGAGTTTTTGATAACGTCCCTAATATTCCTGGCTTCTCATTGGTTGATGCTAAATCCTATAAAAACACATGATTTCCGTATTCCTTCAGTCTAAGTTCAGTGAAGTCTGACTTTCTGCTGAGTCTCTAGCATGTAGTCTGAGACCTCCCGTCTGGAACCCCGCCTGCTTTCAGAGGACTCACCTCTCAACAACCCTACATTTCTAATTTGGTCCATGAAGAACAATATTATTGAATCCAGCTCCAGTTTATCAGAACTGCTAGATAAACATTTGATTCCAGCCAGTGAAGTCGACCTTACTCCTGCCATCTGATGGTCTGGGATCAGCCGTGCAGGTTCCCTGTTGAGAACCCTGAACCCTCCTGAGCATCCCTCTCTCTCAGGACCCGTCGAACCCGACTGACCACAAGCCGCCTGAATCCGCTCAGAAGTCACTGCCCTGCAGTAAAACCTTCCATTAAATCTGGTGTCAGATTGTTTATCATAATTAATCAATAATTACTCAAATCAACTCAGCCAGGTTCATTTAATAAGTACTCAACTTCACTTCCTTAAGAAACTAAACTAGACCCTTCTTTAACATCTTTAATCATTTTGATAAATGTTTATTCATGTTTTGTTTTATTTTGTAAATAAATTAGGAAAACATAGTAATAAATTCATTTTCATATAAATCTATATTTTGCCTCCGTGTCAAATTACTAATAAGTTTGATTCACTGAAACCCAAAAGAACCTATTTTGAGAGTCAATCTGATCTTAATGATCAAACAATTTTAATGATTCATCATTTATGAGCCCTTATACTTTGATCATTTTTATATTTTATTGACCATTTTATTAAGTGTAGCTACTTCACAAATGTTACATTACTAAAGACAAATCATCAGTTCTACATTTGTGGCTTGGCCCCCTCCCTGCCCTGTCTACACGAGACCTTGACCTCTGGTTCATTTCGCTGTGCTCACCTATTGCTGGGTTTCACTCACGTGACCTGGAAGTCGCGCGAAACTCAAATGGGGGGGCAGGAAGTGTTTTGTGTCACAACAAAACGCAGCACAATGGATGAAAGCGGCTATACTAAGGCTTTAAATGAGCCGGCACAGACGCGATATTGTAAAAAAACCATCTTCATTTAGGTTATGACCCATATAATTTGTAGAAATCTGCCTTTATATACAGTCTGGAGGATTTACCCAGCGTTGGAGCAATCGACATAAACAATCTCATGCTGCATACCTCGTATTACACTGCAAACCAAATGTCAGCCTTCAAAAGCCTGGAAGCTACAACTATTTTATTTCAGGTTAGGTCGACCGTTTGAGATTCAGAGAAGCTTTAAACGGCTGTCGTTTTGTTTTGATTTGTGCTACTTTAATTCGTGATTATAATGTTATCGCTAATGCTAACAACCAGTGTGTTTATGTGCTAGGATCTACTAATAAATCATTTATTATGCCTTTTTAAATCCAAATTTCTGGTAGATTTGTTTGATTTTAAGTCATTTCTATACTATTTGCAGTACAATTAAGTTAGGACGCATGAAAACAATATCAAACTTGTTTACCTGCCGTTTTTATAGACGCGTTTCTAAGTTACTGTTCAATAAAATACTAGAAAATAACATTTAGTAAACCCTTACCTGTTAGAAAGTGATCGCTGCAAACTCTAAACTGTCCGTTTCTGCGCCTCTTGTTTTTACCGGAGATTACTGATCCACTGCTGCCGTCTTCTTTCGGTACGTTTTTAAAATGAAGTCCTTTGTGGCACACAACTTTCGGGACATGAAAAAAGTTTGTCTTTCTCCCGATTAGAGTGGTTGCAAGTTGCAACAACCGTAGACCGCGCAGAATTTGGGCATTTTGAAGCAGAGTCAACAGCGAAATAGGGTTCTGTGCAGCGACGGTTACTTCCTGACCCCCATCTGCATTGGGTGACGTCAACGCTACGTCATGTGAAACCCAGCAATAACATGAAAATAAGGGACAATCACAGCTGCACTGGGGGAAAGTCAGGGGCTTACTTAGAGATGAGCGACTGTGGATCGGAGGTCAGTTTGTGTTTCAGTCCAACTAAAGATTGTTCTGTTCTCAACCAGCAGATAAAGACAAAAAACGTGTTGATCATGAAGTTTTACAGCAGATGAACTTTGGAATCACATACCTCAGGTTCAGGTGGAGCAGCAGGTCCAACAGGTTTAAGCTCCGCCCACCACCTGACTCACCTGAAACTAATCAGGAAACAGTCTGTGTTTGTTGGTCTCTACAGAGACTCCAGACCATCAGACTGAGCTTCAGACCAAAGTAGCAGCTTCCTCTGAGTGAGTCCAGCTGCAGGAGAGAAGTCGTCCAACGCTGAAGGTGAGTTGGACCCAACCCCCCCTCAGAGTCACTTTGAGGGGCGTTAGAGGAGGGAGGGGAGCCAGGACTGACTGGACCTTCTGTCTGCTGTGTTTTCAGCTTCACTCACAGACTGAATGGCTTCCAGATCAGAGGAGGAGCTCTGCTGTCCGGTCTGTCAGGAGGTCTTCAGAGATCCTGTTCTTCTGTCCTGTAGCCACAGCTTCTGTAGAGTCTGTCTGAAGAACTGGTGGAGAGAGAAACCAACACGCCAGTGTCCAGTTTGTAAGAGGAGGTCTTCAAGAGAAAACCCTCCCTGTAACCTGGTGTTGAAGAACCTGTGTGAGTCCTTCTTAGAGGAGAAACATCAGAGAGCTTCAGAGGCTCTCTGCAGTCTGCACTCTGAGAGACTCAGACTCTTCTGTCTGGACCATCAGGAACCAGTTTGTCTGGTCTGCAGAGACTCAAGAAAACACATCAACCACAGGTTCAGACCCATCGATGAAGCTGCTCGGGATCACAGAGAGGATCTGCAAACATCTCTGAAGACCTTAAAGGAGAAACTGGAGCTCCAGGAGAAAGTTCAAGTTCAGTTTGCTCAGACAGCAGAACACATTAAGGTCCAGGCCCGACTCACAGAGAAGCAGATCAGGGATCAGTTTAAGAAGCTTCACCAGTTTCTAACAGAGGAAGAGGAGGCCAGGCTGGCTGCACTGAGGGAGGAAGAGGAGCAGAAGAGTGGGATGATGAAGGAGAAGATGGAGGCTGTGAGCAGAGAGACAGCAGCTCTTTCAGACACCATCAGGACCACAGAGGAGAAGCTGAGAGCTGAAGACGTCTCCTTCCTGAACCACTACAAGGCTGCAGTGGAAAGAGTCCAGCGCTGCCCCCTGCTGGAGGCTCCACAGCTGCCCTCAGGAGCTCTGATAGACCAGGACAAACATCTGGGCAACCTGGCCTTCAACATCTGGACCAACATGAAGGACCTGGTCTCCTACACTCCCATCATTCTGGACCCAAACACTGCTCATCCACACCTCATCCTGTCTGAAGATCTGACCTGTTTGACAGGAGAAGAAGAAGAACAGCAGCTTCCTGATAATCCAGAGAGGTTTGATGGAGATTTGATCTCTGTTCTGAGTTCTGAAGGTTTTAACTCAGGAAATCACAGCTGGAATGTGGAGGTTGGAGATGGTGAAGTCTGGAGTCTTGGCGTGTTAGAAGAGTCTGCTCAGAGGAAGGAAGACATTCAGTTTAGATTGTGGGTGATACTGTTCGATGAAGCCGAATACTCAGCATTGTCATTAGGAGATCAAATTGATCTGCCAGTCCAGAAGAAGCTCCAGAGGATCAGAGTGAATCTGGACTGGAACGGAGGAAAGCTGTCGTTCTCTGATCCTGATACAAACACACACATACACACCTTCACACACACTTTCACTACCAAGATGTTTCCACTCTTTGCCACTTCAGGTCAACTAAAAATCTTATCAGAGAAGATCTGAGTGAGAAACCAGCAGGTCTGGAGGATCTTCTCCAAGTTCACTGCTGATGTGGTTCCTCCTCATGTTAACACACACCTGTATGCTCCAGAGCAACAAGATGATTCAAATTCTGCTTTATAGAGGAGCTGATGATGATCAGGTCATCAATGATCTGATCAGGTCATCAATGATCTGACCAGGTCATCAATGATCTGATCAGGTCATCAATGATGGTGATCAGGTCATCAATGATGGTGATCAGGTCATCAATGATCTGATCAGGTCATCAATGATCTGATCAGGTCATCGATGATGGTGATCAGGTCATCAATGATCTGATCAGGTCATCGATGATGGTGATCAGGTCATCAATGATCTGATTAGGTCATCGATGACCTGATCAGTCAGAACTCCTTTGGAAGTATCAGGATGGACTTCCTGTTTCATTTCCTGTTCCTGTGTTATGGTCAGTGTTGCCGCAGTTGCTTTGAAAAAGTAATCTGACTACTGATTACTGTTTACTTCTTTAAAAGTAACTTAGTTACTTTACTGACTACTTGATTTTAAAAGTAACCAAGTTAGATTACTAGTTACTTTTTAGTTACTTTATTAGTGACACTCAGCAGCTGACGACTTCTCCCCCCCGCCTCAACATAAAAATGACCTCCACTTTGACTAAAACTCACTTTATTAGAAGTGATTTTAACAGCAAGTCAACCAAATGGATCTCCTGACCATGGGTCGCGTTAACCAAATATTTTCTGTCATTGACTTACTTTTTTTAAACTTTAATGGAAAAATCTGAATGCCTTCGGTCATTTTGACAGATTAAAATACACACCTGTGTCCCTTTCTCTCTCTGCAAACTTTGGGATTTCTAAAAAGCACATTTTGGAGACGTGGAACCAGCACAGCTGGTGAGTTGAAAAAATTATTAATTTAATACACAATTACAGACTGTGGGCCACACACACACACTACCAACCCTCGTTTCTGAACGAAATAAAAACGAGAATCTGAACGAAACTATTTTGCATTTAGGAGTTATCAGTTTGTTCATACAGATGTATTCAAATATTTATTATAACAGCAGATACTGGTTCTTTATTTGCGATCAGGTGTGTATCAATTATTGTCTTCATGCCACATGAATACTACAGGGATCCTTGTGCGTAATGGATACGCTGTGTCACGTCAGTATGTGGCAGAATCTGGATGATGACTGGCTGATCAGCTGGTTTAGATTTAGAGCAGCTCTATATGTGCTGAACCACCAGGTTGGATTAAACGTTTTCATTAAATGTTCCTCTTAAAACTGAACTCTGAGCTCTCTGTCACACTGAGCGTTCACCGCTGCAGCGACCTGTCACTTAATGCGCTTCACAGCTCTGCAACAATCAGTGGAGGATGAAGCGACCAAGGAACAATTAATATATTATTTTAAATGGATGAAAATTAAATGCAGTTAAAATTATTGTCAGGTTTAAACTTTTTACCAACATGAAGAAACCCCGAGTTTAGTCAAGGAACACAACCGAGTTTAATACGCAATGATCCGGAGAGAAAAGTTAGATCAGCCGTCCAGCAGACCTCCGACCTTTTCTGATCTGCCTTCCCTCCAGACTTCACTTTTATTGCCAAGCACACAAGTAAAAACATACAGATAAATCACAGGATAGATAAGGTTCCAGATGTCTCACTCCCTCCCTCCAGACCTTGAGAAAAAAGACATCGTGCTTGTCTAAATGGGTCAGGAAGAGGAGTCTTGCAAATTAAAACATGATATACTTTCAATCAGAGACATGATATACTCTCAAAACTCTGGGAAAGAAGAACTTCAAACGATAAACATTTGGTTTCATACGTGATAAATAATTTTGACCCTGACAATTATATTTAATATATTTTTTTATTATTAGGCTAAGTGATGGATAAAAATAGATTATGACCAAATTTTTTGGACCCTGTCGGTCAAAATGGCTATGAAAAAGTCTAGGGCGACCTCTGCTCCTGACATTAAAGTTGATCTTAAAAACTTTCCTGGAAAAAACACTTTTAATGAATATAAATTAAAGACAGTCTTTCTTGACCTGACTAACTCTAAATCCTGACTGTATTTATTCCAGATAGAAAACGATCATCCCTCTCCTTCATAGTTTCTGTTTGTGTTGCTGCAGCTTGGTTTTTACAGTATTTACCTGCAATTCAGGTCAGCCCTAACCCTACCTGACCCCCTTTTTCAAAATGTACTTTTGGAAAAAGTTGCCATCAATGCCATTATTGATTCTGCTTATCAATCCAATTCCTTAACAATTCCCTTATCAATGCTGGAGTAGTCATTAAATGGCAAAAAAAAAGAGAGGTCAGCTTGTTGATTAAATGTTAAAAGAGCTTGCCATGGCGCGAGAGGATTAGAGCAGCATGACGACGAGGTGAGGTTCTGAATCAGACAAACCCGGGTCAGCCAGTACTGCTTCTGGACTCAAACCTCTGCAGAGCCTTCAGCCTCCTGAGTCTCTCAGAGACTGCAGAGTGTGATTTGTGAAAACGCAGAGTGGGGGACTTGGCGTTTGTTGCGGGTTCATCTGTAAACTACCACGGTTCTGTCGAGACCTCATGACAGCTGCACTTGCCGACAGAGACCGTTAGAGACGGAACAGAACCTGTTCTCGATTCCCACGCTTACTAAGTTAATAAAGTCTAGACCCAGAAGATGAGACAAACATGTTGTTTCAGAGGAGTTTACAAAATAATGCCTGGATATTCAGGTAAATACGTTAATAAACGTCACGTGACTCCTCCTCCTCCTGCTGACTCCACAGCTGTCCTCGTGGTGAAAACGTGACTCTTTACACCTGACACCACTCACTGAGACAAAACAAATATTTTTACTAAGGAAATGGACACTAATAGTGGCTCGAAAAAAAAAAAGTTCAGATTACTGGTTTGGAAATAGTAACGCGTTAGATTACTTGTTATTGAAAAATGACGTAATATTAGAGGTTGTGGTTTATTTGTTTTTAAATAAATACTAATAATGTAAATAAACTTGATTCCAGTCCATCAGGTCTCTTAACAGGTCATTGATGGTTGTTTCTCACTCAGATGTTTTGAAGGAACTTAACTTTAGTTTTACAAGACATACAGTACGTTCATTTTAAAGCTTGTAAAAGCAGCAGAAACATGGATTGTCAGGTTTAAACTTTTTACCAACATGAAGAAACCCCGAGTTTAGTCAAGGAACACAACAGGATTTTAATACGCAATGATCCGGATGAGAAAGACCGATCCTTTCTGATCTGCCTTCCCTCCAGACTTCACTTTTATTGCCAAGCACACAAATGAAAAACATACAGATAAATCACAGGAATAGATAAGACTCCAGATGCCTCACTCCCTTCCTCCTGAACCTTGAGAAAGAGACACCGTGTTTCTCTAAATGGGTCAGGAAGAGGAGTCTTGCACATTAAACATGATATACTCGGAGACATGATATACTCTCAAACTCTGGGAAAGAAGAACTTCAAAGATAAACATTTGGTTTTATACGTGATAAATAATTTTGACCCTGACATCTCCCTCCTTTTTTATCATGTATGAAACCATAAAAAAAATCATACTGATTATAATGCCTAAAATGTAGTGATTATATAAGCAATGTATCATTATATGTGTGGTTATAATGGAGAATAAGAATCAAAAACAATCAGAAACCTGGGTCAACATCAACGACCTTCAACTCGTTTTCCAACGTTTTCTGAAGGGGCTTCATAGTCCAGGCCTGGGAAAGAAGGGAATTAACATTTCTCACACGGCTGCAAACTCGTCCAGATGCAACATCTGATACTGCACTACAAACGCGTTTGTTAGCATTCTGTTAACCAGTGACCTCAAACACGGGATTATACAGGTTACAAAAATGCAAAACAGTATCAGAACCACAAGTGCAGGTGTTAAAAACTTCAGGAGTATTTGCCACCAGGAACCTGAATGGAACCAGCTCAGCAGGTCAGCTGAGAATGTAGTTTCCTTCGACTTAAGGAAACCTTTGATGTCCTGGACTCTGTCATGGATCTCCGTCCAGTTTGAACGGCTGTCAGGAATGTATGTACAACAATGATCAGCTCCGACGACAGCACAGAGACCCCCTTTCTCAGCAAACAGGAGGTCCAAAGCCATTTGATGTTGCAGTGACATGGCCCGAAGTGCTGTTAGTTCAGGATCATCAGCCAGAAAGGATGTGACGTCATCTAGGATTGCCGTGAGGTTCTCCAGTGTCCACCAGACCTCATTCAGGTGTGTTGATAGGAATGCTGTGCCAATGTGGGGAAAAACGGAGTACAGGACCCTCTCTCCGTCTCCGATGAGCGGTTTGTGGTCATTGGTGCCAGAGAAAGGCACATAGGATTTTGCAGGTTTCAGTTCCCTCCTCCGGCGTCTTCTCACCCCCTGACCCGTTGACATCAATGTTGTGGTGAAGACGTAGGATGCAGGAACAATCTTTGCCAGATTGCATGTACCACACCATCCACGTGGAAGATACAGATATACTTTTGAGCCGCATTGCCAGAGATACCCGTTCGGAGTTCCAAATCCAGTTGTGGTAGGAAGTCCGATTTTGAGAGTGGGGTACAGAGTAGCCCGTTCAGACCCGGTGTGGGTTCTGAACGCAGTGACATTCAGCCGAAGAATGCCTGGAATGCTGGTTTGCGTCTCATTAGGTGTCAGGGGGGTGTTGTCGGTGAGCCAGTGACTCACATCAGGTGATGAGCCGTAGGGTTTCAGGGTCAGGGTGTCGTCACACACAGCTCTGCCGAGGTTCATGCTCTGTGTGTCACATCGAAGGGAGATGCAGAAAGGGAGAACTCCTTTAGTTCTCAGGATGTGGAGACTCCTTAACACAGTCTGGTTTGTCTCCGCTCTGAAGGACTGAGGGTTCAGCCAGCCTCCATGCAGCCACTCCTGAGCACAGCACTCAGGAAGATAACGATCACACTCTTGTGCTCTGCCATGAACATTCAAAGTGTGAACATAAAGGGCACAGATGGTCGGTGTTACCCCCAAAGGTTCAGGCATCAAGGTAGGATTCTCATCTGAATGGTGGGGAATCAGGGTACAAACGTAGCAGCTCCCTGTGAAATTCAGTCTCTGAGCTGTCAGGGAAGCCATTTTATACCACACATTTTGCAGGGGGGAGTGAGTGTCATTTGGGCTGGGTGTGTCTGTTCTCCGTAGAGATCTGACACCACCTTCTGGATACATGCTAAGATCATTACACAGAAGGAAATCCACCTGGTTGTGGAGGCCATTGTCTGCTTAAATTACCAACCAGTTTCAACTCTAAGGTCACTAAAAAGGTCGGAAGTTGGTGTAGAGGCGTTGAGACGAGAAATCCTATAATTTAATTTCTCCCCTTTGTAGCCACTCACCGACCTTCTACTTAAAGTGGAAACTCAATCAGTAATTTACAATGACTCAGATGTATCCAGCTCGGGCGTTCAGCAATCTTCACAGCTGTCGGGGACGTCAAAAGTGTCTGAAAAGGACCTTCCCATATCGGGGTTCGCCAGTCCTTTCGTTTGATTACTTTGACGAAAACCCAGTCGCCCGGAGCCACAGCAGGTGTCGGTTCCTGTGGAGGAGAGGAATCAGAAGGCAGTGAACATGCATTTGATGGTTCCCTCAATTGCAATGTTTTGATCATATAATCTGCCAAAGTCATTTCCTCTGCAGCTTTCTCTAAGTCTGCAGAGAACAGTGGGAGCCTGAAAGCTCTTCCATGAATGATCTCAAAAGGCGTGAGGCCTTTATCGGTGGGTGTTATCCTCATATAGAGTTTAACCAAGTCCAAACACTCTGGCCACGGACGTTTTGTCTCCTCCATGCACTTTTTTAATCTATTTTTGATTACACCATTTGTTCTTTCAACTAGCCCTGCTGATTGGGGGTGATACCCCGTGTGGAACTTCAGGGTCATTTTCAGATGTGCTGCCATATCTTTAATGACCTCATTGACAAAATGAGGACCATTGTCAGAATAAATCACTTCAGGGATCCCATGTGTGGGTATTATAGTCTTGCAAATAGCTTTTGCTACTGTTAGTGCATCTGCATGTTTAGCGGGAACAATCTCTACCCATTTAGAGAAAGCATCAATCAGCACTAAACAATACTTGTAGGGACCACTTTGATTTAGTTCAATAAAATCCATGTGGAGTGTTTGGAATGGATATTTTGGAGTTGGAAACTTTCCACGCTTAGGCCTGAAGTTGCCCTGTGCATTGTGTCTCATACAGGTTAAACAGGCTCTACAAAAATTTTTTGAGTAAGAATTAAAACCAAAAGCGGTAAAATGTCTGTTTACAATATCACACATCCCTCCTCTCGACACATGGCAAACGCCGTGTGTCGAAATGGCTGCCGCTTTAAATAGACTTTTTGGCAAAATGGGTTTTCCATTTGCACAGAAAAGTCCTGTTCCATTCTGCTTTGCTCCTTTCTGCAACCACAGGCTTTTCTCCCTGATAGGAGCTGCATTCTGCATGTCCCTGAGGAACTGTGAGCTTATCAGTTCCTCAGTGTCTGTGTTCAGGAATGTGTCTGAGGAGCCATGGTAACCCGCTGCTGCCTGCTTAGCAATCTTATCAGCAAGCGCGTTACCAAGGGAGACAGAATCCTTTCCCCTAGTGTGAGCTGTGCATTTGCAGATGGCAAGAGCAGAAGGCAACAGCACGGCCTCTAACAGTTGGATTAGGAGTTCGGCATGATTAATTGGTTTACCGGTAGAAGTAATCATGCCCCTCCTCTCCCACTGTTTAGCGAAGTAGAATATTGTTGAAAAAGCATACTGGCTGTCTGTATAGACAGTGAGGGGATGGCCAGCAGCAAGCTGACATGCTCTAGTCAAGGCAATGATTTCAGCAGCTTGTGCTGACAGGTGTGTTTTGATCGATCTAGCTTCCACAACAACATCTGGGTTTTCAACAACTGCATAGCCCGTTTGTGTTTTTCCCTCAGGTGTTTTTGAGCTAGAACCGTCCACAAACCACACATAACCATCTCGGAGGGGTGTGTCTACAAGATCTGGTCTGGGCAGCTGTAGCTGCTCTGTGTCATCTAGACAGCAATGTGGTTCCCCATCCTCAGATGTGGGCAACAACGTTGCTGGGTTCAGGACTGTACACCTCTTCACTGTTATATGTGGTTGAGATAACAGTAAAGCTGTGTAAGCCAGGTGTCTAGCCGGTGACAAAAAATTCATTTTGCTCTGCAGTAGTAGCACGTCTACTGCATGAGTGACAAGCAGATCTGTGTCATGGAACAGGATGACATCAGCAGAGGCCTCTACTGCTAGTGCGGCTGCGCAAACCGCCTGCACGCACGGAGGCAGGGCCATTGCTACTGGGTCTAAACGTTTAGAGTAGTATGCAATGGGAAGCATTTTACCACCATGTGGTTGGCTCAGAACTGATGTCATAAATCCATTTTTACAGTCTACTGTCTGAATGAATTTTTTCTTGTAATCAGGGAGTACCAGGTTAGAAGATGCCATCAAAGCCTGCTTTAGCCTCTCAAAAGCCATTTCAGCTTCTTTTGTCCATGTTACCCTGTCTGTCATGGCCAGTAGCTGGCCATGTGTTATGTCCAGCAGGGGCTGTGTTGCTTCTGCATAATGCGGAATCCACGCCCTGCAGTAGTTTGTTAACCCCAAGAATTGCATCATTTGTTTCTTTGTTACAGGTTTAGGCATCTGCATGATGGCATCTTTTCTGGTTTGTTGAATTCTCCTCCCTGTCCCAGAAAGGGTATGACCCAGATAATTCACCTCAGTCTTTACCCACTGCACCTTCTGTTTTGAAACCTTGTTTCCAGTTTTTCTCAGATGTTCTAAAAGCAGAAGGGAATCTGCTCTGCAGGCCTCCTCTGTCTCAGAAGCTATCAGGATGTCATCCACATAAACAAGGATTTGACTCTGTGGTGACGGTTCAAAGGTGGACATGCAGTTCATGATAGCTTGTGTGAATATGGAGGGTGAATCAGCCAGCCCTTGTGGCAACCTGTTATAGGTGTACCCTTGACCCCTGTAGGTAAAAGCAAACCAAAATTGTGACTCTTTGGCAATTTTTATTGAAAAAAAAAAGCGTTACTTAGATCCAGAACTGTGAAGTATTTCTTATTTTTGTTCCAATGAGTTCAAAATTGTGTGTGGATCGGGGACATTTGGTGCCCTCGTCACTATTGCTTCGTTTACTGCTCTTAAATCCTGAACCATACGCCATTTTTCCCCTCCTGCCTTTCGGACTGGGAAAATGGGCGTGTTACAGGGTGAATCTGAGCATTTTCTTATGATTCCAGCTTTCAAAAGATCCTGAATTACAGGTTCTATTCCAATTTGTGCCTCTGTTTTTAAAGGGTATTGTCTTACTCTTGGTCTGTAGTCTGATTTTGCTTTTATCTCTACTGGGGGCATCGAGGTTATCAGGCCCACATCTGTGGGACCTGAAGCCCAAACCTCTGGGTTCACGTCTTTCAGATCATTTTCATCCCTGTCTGATAGAAAGACGGACTCTGTCTGTCATTCTATCGCATGGATTCCGGGCATGGCTTGGAAAACTGTTACATGTTTAAGCCTGAAAATGTCACAGCTCGGGCTGTATTCTTCCCCTGAGTCTAAGATCTTATAGTCTCGTGCTGCTGTAGCTACTTTTAACCTAGAACCTGTATCCTGCCATTCAAGGTTATCAGGTTTCAGCAGGGAAATGTGTGGGACTGCTCCCTCTAAATACAATGATTTAGATGCAGTGGGTAACAGAACAGTTGCAGCTGCAAATGACCTATGATTCGTGTAAATGTGGGCTGTAGACAAAGTGACAGGAGTCGAGGTCAGAAATCTGTCACTGTAGTCTAAGTCCACCTCATGTGTCACATTCATAGTCACATGCAGGCTGCAGAGAGGCATTACACATTCAGGGTCTGACAGTGTGTCCTTTGCAGATCTGAGCAAATCAGCAGTGTCCAGATTACATGCTTCTGTGGGCAGATCATAGGAGTAGTACACTGGCCCCCCCCCATCTGTTAACATCACCTGTGGGACTCTCGCTGCCACCATTCCATCTTGAACGGGGAAAACAGCGACTCCCAGAGCCGACATCAAATCCCTGCCCATCAGGTTTACAGGGCAGCTGGGGGAAAACACCAGGTTCCTTGACACTGTCAGACCAGACTCTGGGTCTACAATACACATGGGGGCTGTTTGTCTTTCCCTGTGAGTTTGACCATCTGCTGTTTTAACCCAAACACTGCTGCTCGTTGTTTTCATGTTTGGGGCTTCTTCCTTCATGACTGAGGTGCATGCACCTGAGTCACAGAGGAAAGTTATCTTTTTCCCGTTAATCAGAAGGTCAATCCAAGGTTTAACCTTAAAACCACCCATCAACTCCAAAGCTCCAAACACGTTAACCAGAACTTGTGTTTTAACAGCGTCTGAACTGCTTAGGCCTGTTTTTTTCTTTTTTGAGTCTATTTCATTTTGTTTAATATCTATTCCCAGATCATCATCCCCAAAACCTCCAGAGTCATCTGATTCTAAGTCTAAAAACTCCTCACCTCGGCCAGCTATTTGGCTGAGAGTTTCAGAGTTTATTACCTCTTCATCTGAATCCGTGTCTGGAGCTTTCGGGTCTAGTCATGCAGTGTTGTTATGAGAAGTGGAGGAGGAAACTCCTCGTCCCCCTCGATTCCCTCCCCCACCCCTCTTTTTTGGGCAGTTTCTGGCCCAGTGTCCCATTTTTCCACAGTGCCAACAGCTGTCGTCCCGCTCAGAACCAGAAGGGTGGTTTCGGGGTGCAGTCCCTCTGCCTTGTCCTCCGAAACGCCCCCTCCCTCTCCCACGGCCTCTCGGCCGGTCTCCGTAGTAGAATATCTCATTATCACATGGTTCTGAGTCGGTTAAAAAGACTGATGGGCCCGTGGGGGGTTTGGTTTTTTTGATTTTCACTTGTTTTGCAGCATGTCTGGCCCATTGCATTATTTGTGAGACCGTCGCGGTGTCTGCTTCAACATTATGTTTTCTGACCCATGCGCTAATCGCTGGGAGCATCCCGTTTAGGAGAGCGGTTTTAAGCTGCTGCTGAAATGGGCCAGCGTCTGCCTCATCGAATGGGATTCCGCTGTGAATCCTAAATTCCTTTTCGAACCTCAATTTGAAGTCATCTACTTCCTCATCGGCTTTTTGTTTCACTGATGCCAGGTGGCCGTAATCGGCCCTTCTCCTGAACACCGTGCGCGCTCTCTCATAAAGTGCGTCTAGCTGGGCCAAATAGTCTCCAGCGAGCACGCCATCATCCGGATAAGGAAGGGGGGTCCCGACCTGGTTCCGGCCCGTATATTGTCCTCTAATTCTGCCCCAGAGCCGCGGGATTGAGCATTGAAAAGCCTCCCCAGCCTCCTTACCGTTTAACCGGTAAGAGTCTATTAACCCTTTCATTTCTGTAATCCACGCTTCCACGTCCTCCTGTGGGGATGTAACTCCCTCCACCGCGCTTCTAGCCTCAGCCAGGGTCCACGCTCTGAATACATACATTGTGCGGTCCCCGTTTCCTCCTGGATTTGGGTTGGGAACCGATATCATCGGAAAGATTCCTGCGGACCGAGAGGCGTCCCCCTCCTCTCCGCTTGAATCTGACTCGATGTTTTCTCTAATCATTACAGGTTGTCCTTGTGTCTTAGTTTTTATTTTCTCTTGTGTTTTGCTTCTGGTACTTATTTGGGAAGGTGGTATGATTTTAGGTGGTCGCTTTGCTGCTGACGGTGTTTCATCCTCCTGATAAGCAGGTGGTAATTGTCCTAGGTCAGGGTACAGTCTCGGTGTCTCCTGGGGTCCTCCCTGAGCTGCGTCCTGGACTGGGTCTGGTTCCGGGTCTGGGTTTGGGTCTGGGTCTGGCTGTCTGTTTCGCAGGACCAGGCTGTCGTTGTCCTCTGGTCTAACAAAACACACAGTCGTCTTTTTCTGTTTTTTCTCCTCTCTTGTCTTTAGCACAGCCGCTCTGCGGCTCTGTGCTTCTTTTAACCACAATCGTGCACACTTCAGCTCATCCTCCTTTTTCACTTTCTTTTTTCCAGTCTCAACCAACACACTGGCTTCTAGTTTAACCACAATCTCTTTCCATTTGTCAACTTTCAGCCGTCCATCACAACCATATTTCTTTTTCCACTTATCCAAAAACCTCTCACAGCCTGGGTGATGTTCCACCATCATTTTCAAATCACCCGTATAATCGACAGTTTTACTCTGTCCCGCACCCATCTTGCGGGGTTCTCAAACACAGGGCAGCACTTCAAACACAGCAAAAACCTCCAGCCAAAACGCAGAGTATTAACAGTAACACAACCAGCTAAGACTGCTCAACACAACCAACTCAGATTAACAAACCATTTAACCGTGTAATAGCAGAAAGTGACCAACATAAAACCAACAACGAGAATTATTACACAAATCCCCCACACGGGCAAAACCATTATTAAACACCAGATCTGAAACACAACAAAAAAAAACGTCTGTATGGTAAAATCTGATTCTTTTTAACACGGATATTCTCACCCTCCGACGGGTAGCGGATATTTTCACCCTCCGGCGGGTAGCGGATATTTTCACCCTCCGGCGGGTAACGGATATTTTCACCCTCCGGCGGGTAACGGATATTTTCACCCTCCGGTGGGTAACGGATATTTTCACCCTCCGGCGGGTAACACTGATCAGTTATGTCAACAACAACCCCACTAGATCAACAAGAAAGCAAACTTACTCGTTTTCCTTGACGGAGCTCGGGTGAGGGGTTCGGATCCTGTCCTCCGCCGCAGGTAGGAGGGGAAAATCAACCTATGACCCCGGCCCAGCAAGGAACTTCCCTCTGGGTCTTCTGATGAAACCGTGGCCACGGATTTCGCGGGGCGTCGAAAATCACCTCCTCCCTTTGGCAGATTTAGGAACCGGGCGGAAACACCAATTATGTCAGGTTCAAACTTTTTACCAACATAGTATTACCCAAACTTGGTCAAGGAAGACAACAGGTTTTCATACACAAACAGATCCGGAGAGAAGGTTTGGATCAGAACCGCCACAGTACCGATCTCCCGACCCTTCTGACTCAACCTCTCCCAGACCTCTCTTTTATTGAAAAACACACAAGTAAAAACATACAGATAAATCACAGAACAGATAAGGCTCCAGATGCCTCACTCCCTTCCTCCAGACATTGAAAAGAAACATTGTGCTTGTCTAAATGGGTCAGGAAGAGGAGTCTTGCAAATTAAACAGTTAAATGTCAAACTCTGGGAAAGAAGAACTTCAAAGATAAACATTTGGTTTCATACGTGATAAATAATTTTAACCCTGACAGTATCCAAAGTTGTGATTTTATTTAAGAAACAAATGTTTAAAGTTTTCAAACTGGTTCTTCTTTATGCTGACCTCTTAAAAATAACCTGGGTTTGAAGCCTTTAGTGCCCTCTACTGGCAGAAAGTGGGAATTGCAGCCAAATAAATCAGCATCTGAAAACTAAAGTCATCAAAATCTCAAGAAATTACATTTATTTTTGCTTTTTCATCAGATTTTAAAACATGAATCTGAAGTGACTAGCCAGAATTTAGGGCCGCTGAGCTCACATTCAGAACACATCAGAAGTACAGACACAATGTACACATAACTATATCTTGAATATGACACAGAGTCCACAGATTGAGGGCTCTTAACTGGCCACACAAAGGCCCTCACCATAGCAACCACAGAGGAATGTCACAGAACTCTTATCTAAAAGAGAAACAACAGCATCATGTATGCCCCAGCCTGCAGCTCACTCAAGGGCTTCAGGCTCCTGATAGAGCAGCAGAGGCAGGACACAGATAAGAGCGCCTGCAGTAAGCACCATGATATAGACAGACAGAACGAAAGACACGTCAGACTTCTTGGGACGCTGGGAGGAGGACAGAGGTCTGAGACAGCAAACTGGTTTGCATGTACGCTTTTCTTGCCTTATACTCAAATAAACAGCTTTAAAACTATGGAAATGTCTCTGTTACGACCCTAAAATTGTCTAGGAGTAAAAAATAAGGGTCTAACACAAATGTGCTCCAGGACAAGGTGATTAAGGTTTGCAAAAGAAAAGTTTATTTTTCCCTCCCACGATCACAACCCAGCAGGAAGAGGAACTGCGGAACTAAAGGAGTTGGAACAAAACTAAAAACTCTCTTCAACTAAAGAAAGAGGGCTAAACAAACACAAAACGCTGGGGAGAAAACTCTACGACCCAGGAATATACAGTTAAACCTAATAAATTACACTAACGAAGTATTTAAACTAACTAAAGGCGCTCAGAAATAACGAGGATGGAATAACTAAGGACGCTCGGAAATATCGAGGATGGAAGTCACGCTAATACTAAAGACGAAATGAAAATGCTCTTTAACGAGCAGCAGAACCCTGCAAACTACAAACAAGTACTGTAAATCGTAACCACCGCTAAACCTGTGAAACCACAGCTGTCGGGGACATCAGCTACCGTTCTGAGTCCCCCGTCTATCTGGCAGCCTGGGCCTTTTAAACTCTAGTCAGTCCTGATCAGGCTGACTACCAGCAGCTGTGTGATCTAACACAGCTGCGGGAAGATCGGCGTGCCGCTGTCCTGAGTGCTGAACCGGGAGTGCAGGAGCCAGCCTGCTCCGTCGCTGTCCTTGGTCCTGAACAGGTGAAGGCAGCAGATCGGGGCAGACTGGGGAACTCCTCATGACAGCCACACGTAACAGTCTCCTGCTCCTTTCTCTCACATTCAACCAACCATAACACCGCCTTGTTCAATCTTGCATCACTTTTATAATTTGGCCAATAAGTCACGCTGTCACTGTGCCTGTCCTTTGGCACCACTGCTACAGTTTTGTTCACGGTGAACTCAATTAGCTGGAACATACTAGTCAAAGAGGAAAAACACAACACACATTACAGGAAGACAGGAAGTCACATGACCAGTGTTTCCAAAAAGTAAAATATACGGCATATAGGTAAAAATAGGTTTTTCACTTGACATTTAAGTATAGTTCCTAACAGATTTGTATTTAGCTTAAAGTACTTTTAATGCCAGAAAAACATGGAAAATTAACTGAAATGAATTCCTGCTATTTGAAAGCAAAGTCTGCCAACAGGAAACATTAAATCATTTAAAACTTACCTCAATGCAGGGCCGGATCTAGCCAGCCCCACTAAGGGGGGCAGGTAGAATATCAGGGGGGCCAGTCTGGACATGCTAAGAATGTTTTGGTCATCACACCCCCCCCAATCCCTTAAATGCATCAAAAACTACACCATCATCATATCAGTTCCTCTATCCATAGATTTATGTTCATATTTGATCCCTACCCTCTGCATTTACCCGGGCTTGGGACGGAACAAGTAGGACACTGGCTGATGTCCTGTTGAGGCTGCATTCATCAGTTTAGGTTTTGTTATATTTTAGTTTTTTTTCTTTCATGTGGTTTTTTGTTTGTCTTTCTTTCTCATTTCGTTTGTCTTTTATTTTATTTTTTTTATCTTTATTTTTTTATCTTATCTATTTAACCCTTATTTTTTGTCTTTTAGATTATTTTTGATTTTGATTTGTTTAACCTACAGTATCTTATCTGTTGAACCTTTCTATTTTGTCTTTTAGATTATTTTTTATCTTTTTTTTAAATCCATCTTATAGTATTGAACCTATACCTTTTGTGTTTTATATTACCGGTACTTTTTATCCTTTTATTTTTATTTTTTCCGTCTTATCTTTCTATTGAACCTCTCTTTTTTGTCTTTTACTTTATTTTTTTTATTTTTATACATATATCCTTTATCCATTTTCTATTGTTTATTGTATTTCTATCTTTTTATTTCTTTTTTGTATATTTGTTTGTTGTTTTTATTTCTTTATAGCTTATATAAGCAGGGGTGCACACAATTTTTCATCATATGTTCTCAAGGGAGAACCTGGCGCTCTTGTCTGGTAGCACATGGGGGGGTTAGGTTGATGATGAAGATGAGCTGTCGCTGTAGGCTGTTTTTTGTGTGTGTCGCAGTAGTACTGGGCAAAAATACTCACGGACTGGATCGGATCATGGATTTCAGTCAAAGATTTGATCATTCTTCGAATCAGCAGAAAGAAAAATAAAAGACAAAAAACTTTGATCTCTATTTATTTTGTAGCAACATTTTTCTGCTCAAACAGCATTTAACTCAAGATGTCAATCCAATGCTTAAATAAAATGTTTAATCCTATAAAAACAAATTAAATGGTGAAAAGATTTCTGATCACCTCTGGGGTCAGACAGAGCCGCTCACTGCCGACAGACAGCTGCAGCAGGTGAGGGGGGGGCGTGACGATCAGGGTGTTAATCACTCCTGACTGAACACCGTTAGTACTGTAGCGTTTGGAATAACTATTAGTTATTTTAACTACACCCTCTTCATATAAACATTAAAGCTTATTTTTGGATTATAATGAAAAGTGGTAAACTGTCATTTAACCCTGATAATAGCTAATATTCATTGAAGGTATCTTTAGGTTCTTTGAAAGAGTACAGTGAATTGAAATACCTTATTAATAATGTGAAGCTGAGACCAGATAAAGATTGAACAACCATTTAATTTGAAAAACCTAAGAACACAGACAGATAAGACAGTTTGAAAGTTTGATGTAAACACAATTAATATTCTTAAACATGTTGAGGATGTTAAAGATAGTTTAAATTGTGAGTTTTAACGGACCGTAGCATATGTTTTAATGACTAGGGAAGTTAGTTAATTTAGTTAACCTAGTTGTGACTTTAAGAGTCACTTTAGGGCTAATTTGAGTTTGGAATGGGATTTAGTTTTGGCTTAATTTAGTTTGGAAGAATTAAGCTTTATCAAAGCAAAGCCTCTCGATCAGAAAGGGGTTTCTTACTGAGTTGCAGGTCTCGTGGGTCCAGCAGGGTGAGGGGCCTCTGGCAGAGGTGGAGCAGGTCCTCGGATGAAGGCCCAGTTCCCAGAGGAGGCAGTTTCAGCTGGTTCACCTGGGAATCGTCTGATGGCCCTGAGATCCGTGCGACAGCAAGGGAGGTCACCCTCGGCATGGTGAAGTCATTTCTGATCAGTTCCCGTAGTGAGGGAGAGACGGAGGGAGAGACACAAGCAGGTGGCTCTCGAGGCCTTGTTCAAAGCTGATGAAGGTTCAGCTAAGACTCTGAAGGATAGCAGCTCAGGCTGCTCTCACGCTCAGACCAGACTACATTCAGGCTGTAGCACAGACTCATTCGTACCGGAACTGAATATTAGTTTTAAGACTAGTTATCTTACTTTTTAACCAATCAGAAGACATTAAGTGTTCCAACCAAACATGAGTTAGTGGACTTGTGGACGGCTCTGATTGGGTAGGGAACTGTGAGGGAGTTTACCAACTCACATATGACTTCTGCCCGTTAAAACACTCACATTATGAATGTAGAAATGTATGAAATAGCAGAGAAGCATTATAACACTTTAAGTGAATGAGAGTGCGAATGCCCTTGGAGCAGGAACACTACAGGAGACTGTTCTGTAAACAAGAGATTACAGTTTGAACACCAGTCCTTGGTGTTAAAGAAGAGACATCTTTAAAGAGTGTTTTATTAACACAGCCGGTGTCCAGTGGGTCATCTGGGAAGTGGACACCTGAAAGTGGACAGTAGGACACCTGTAGGGATCTTGATTCAGGTTAAAACATAATCCAAGAGTCATTGTATTCCAAGTTATTGGGAAAGAAATGGATTATTGTTGTGATGGTCACCAGGGGTCAAAGGTCAGAGGTTATAGCGTATTTGGTAACGCTACAGTACTAACGTTCATTAGCTCGTATGATCAGTGATCCTTTATTCTGATTAACTAAAATGACTGAGTCTGATAGAGAGAACTTGATATGTGATGACAAAATGAACTCCTTTCTCAGAGGGGAATTATTTATCAGCAGATTCAGAGCGTGTAGCGAGCTGTCAGGTCGGGGAGAATTTACCAAACGCACGAGCGCGGATCCGTAAACCGTGTTCCGAACCATAGAGGGCGATCGGTACAGATCACGGATCTGTGACCCGTTGCACCCCTCCTGGGCATGTGTGAATTGCGTGCGTGGGTCGGATGAACTGTCATTGTGTGTGTGTTAAAGCGTGCGTCAAAGTAGCCGCGCGTAAAGGCGCGGTGCCAGGCGCATTGGAGATGCTGTGAATGTGTGTGTGTTGGAGGTCCAGCTGTGTGTCCACTAGCTTCAGAGCTTCATGTGAGCACTCATTCACTGAGCTGCAACAGGATGTGAAGCTCGTCAGATCTCGGGATCTCCCATCAGGACCGCGCAGCGCTGGTCCGCAAAGGCGCGTTCAGGCAGTGGGTTCTGGTACGCATGAATGAAATCTGGTTCTGATGACACCCTCCCTATGCATCTACCAATCAGTAGCTACTTTGAATGAGGACAAACGGAAGAGAGCGCTCACTCTGACCATTTTTCACTGAAATATTTTTAAAATTTGGTATTTCTGCATTCAATCACGTTTGGGGGGGGGCAGTCATGGAATTTGGGGGGGCAATGCCCCCCCTTGCCCATGCCTACATCCGGCCTCGCCTCAATGCTTTGTTGAGATTTATTGGTCCTCCGTTTCTTGACAAAACCTGAAATAAAGAAGAGGTTGTGTATTGTAATAATACTGTCAAAGAGTCAAACAAACAGAGGTGCTCACTCTACTCCAACTGGTCTCAGAACAAAGGCCTGGCAAAACATGGTCACAAGGCGCCCAAGATTAACATTTTGAGTCAACATCCTGTTCCCTGGGTTTGAGTGGAGCCTCCCAGTGGCCCACCCTAATGTGATCAGGCTGCCTAAAACATCTTAATTTGATTTAAAGCCCTACAAATGAAATACCTAGAAAATCCTTACACTTGCAGTTTACATGGAGCACCGTTGAATATGTATTTGTCCTTCAAAAACACCTCCTGGCTCTAAAAACAGCTCATCCTAGCACCGTGTTTACTAGAACAAACAAAGGGAATCACGAGTTCTTGCGATATGCATGCTCCTCGCGGAAATAAAATCGGCCCCGCGCTCGTAAAACAATACGTTTTGAGATCTTTATGCTTCGTAGCTTTCCACTAATGTGAATCGCCAGGAAAACCCAACAAGTAAACATAAGAAAGAGTTCAGTAAACCCTGCAGTGCATTGAAACAGGCCAACAAACAGGCAGGCCCTCTGGCTGCTAATACAGTTAGCACTCTGCTACTAGTTAGCACATTGCAGTTAGCATCTGCGTCTCATAAGAAATACAGAAGTGCTCAGAGTTAAAGAACAACATATGGTTAGAAGCAAAATATATATTGCTCAAAATACTGCCAGTAAAAGGGTAAAAGGATTACTAGTTTGATTAAATTTATTTACAGCTTGATTAAAAGATTGCTCAACTAACAGAGCACGAAATGTTTTAAAACTATAAACGCACCAGTCTACTAACAAAAACTTGTTACCCTCACAAATGTGAATGTGTACAGTAACTTACCCAAAAAGATTTCTAATCCAAATGACCGAGTCTTTGCTGCGTCTTTGTACTCCACAAACCAGCGAGGTGCCTCTCCCAAACTGTGCGGTCGGTTCTTCTTCCTTTTATTGCGGTCGGAGAGCTGCATTAGCGCCACCTCTGGGAGCCACCGCGCACCGAATCCGGAACGGAACAGATCTGCATCTGAAAACCGCATGTGGCCTGTCTCCCGGACACAGCATCCGGCCCGGCTCCATATCGGAGTCATAAAACGGAAGTGACTGAAAAGCGGATGTGGCGGACTGGAACCGGATTCGTTTAGGAGTCAGCTGCTGTCTGGAATACTACTACAAATATGCACACACTACTACAAACATGCACACACTACTACAAACATGCACACACTACTACAAACATGCACACATGTGACATAACGTCCATTTCTGTCCCTCAGCGATGTTTTTTCTGATGGCTGTAAAGTCCTATCCTGGATCCACAAGACTTAATGCAGGTAGAACATGTATAGGAGGTTGTAATATTTTGGGCAACTGTGGGTGTATTTCCCCTCCTCATCCTCCTCTGTTGTCTCTTTGTTGTCCTTTCTTCCTCCAGTGCTTGGGTCCCTGCTGTATAGAGCTGTCGCCAGACGTTACGATCTGTTGCATTATTTTCCAGATCCCCTGGCCTGATCTTGCATCTCTTTAGTGCTGTTTTTAGCTGGTCTTTATAGCGCTTTTTTTTACCTCCAGCAGAGCGCTGCCCTTGATCTAGTTGTCCATACAGCACTTTGCGAGGCAAGCGATAATGAGGCATTCTTATAACATGCCCCAGCCATCGCAATTGGTGTTGAGTAATAGCTGCCTCGATACTCACACAGCCTGTTTTTTTAAGTATTTCTGTATGAGGTACTTTGTCCTGCCAGCTAATCCCCATAATACGCTGCAAACAATGTATGTGGAACTGTTCCATGGCTTTGACATGCCGGCTGTAAGTGACGCATGCTTCACAGCTGTAAAGGAGGGTAGTAATACACACAGCTTGGTAGACACAGACTTTAGTATGGAGATTTAAGTTCTTATTCTGAAAGACCCTACGCCGCAGTCTCCCAAAGGCAACTTATGCTTGATGGATTCGATTCTGCACCTCTTTGTCAATGCTGTTGTCATCAGAGAGAATACTCCCCAGGTATTTGAAAGATGGAACTACAGAGAGTTGTTTACCTGAGAGAGTAAAAACAGGTGATGTAGATGGGGTATTAACATTCCATTGACAGATTACCTCTGTTTTATCAGTATTGATGGTCAAACCCAATCTGCTATATGCCTTCACAGCTGCGTCAAGGACAATCTGAAGGTCCTGTGGGGAGTGAGACACAAGGGTGCAGTCATCTGCATACTGTAACTCGAGGACCTTCGCCTTCTGAAGCTTAGTAGTTGCCTGCAGCCTCCTGATATTGAAGAGGTTATCATCCAACCTGTAGGCTATTGTTACCCCACTATTTTTCTCAATCTCCTTGTGGAGAAGCAGGGTGACACATATAAGGAAGATATTAAAAAGTACCGGTGCTAGTACACATCCCTGCCGAACCCCTGTTTGCACAGGGAAGGGAGCAGATTCTTGTCCTCCTATTGTCACTCTAGCTGTCATTCCATCATGGAATTGCCGAAGGATGTTAACAAACTTTTGGGGCAACCAAACCGAAGCAGAATATCCCATAAGAGGTCCCTCTGTACAATGTTGAAGGCTTTGGAGAGGTCGACAAAGGCCATAAACATATCTCTATGTTGTTCCCTGCACTTTTCCTGAAGTTGCCGAGCTGTAAAGACCATGTCAACTGTACTCCTGCTCTTCCTGAACCCACACTGTGACTCAGGCAGGATTGACTCTGTTATGTTATTGACCAACCTCTGGAGCATCACCTTGGCCAAGACCTTGCCGGCCACAGCAAGGAGTGAAATGCCCCTGTAATTTCCACAGGTGGCCTTATCCCCCTTTTTCTTGTAGATGGTGACAATGCTGGCATCCCTCCACTGCTGTGGAATGTTCTCATTTGCCCAAGTCTTGACGATGTATTTATAGAGTGCTCGTGTACAGAGATCCCCCCCCCCCCGCTTTAGCAGTTCTGCAGGAACTAAATCAGAGTCAGGGGATTTGTTATTCTTCAAAGACTGGACCGCTTTTTGCACCTCCCAAAATGTTGGGGGCTGGTTGAGCTCGTTGATTTGTGGACGGTCAGGCAATTCAGTCAGAATAATGTGGTCTACATCAGCACTCTGGTTTAGTAGGGTGCCAAAGTGCTCAGCCCACCTTTCAAGGATATCGTTCTTATCCTTCAAGATTTTGTGACCATCTGCTGTTTTCAAAGGAGTAACACCAGTGTTTGCGAAAACACGCCGGACCGTCGGACATTACCGACGTAAATTAAAATTGTCCGACGTAAAACTGAAGCACGCCGGACACTTTGACCGGCGTGCGTGCTTCTCCAGCTCTCGCTCTCTCTCTCTCTCTCTCTCTCTCTCTCTCTCTCTCTCTCTCTCTCTCTCTCTCTCTCTCTCTCTCTCTCTCTCTCTCCTGTCGTTCTCGCGCGCGCCTCTCGCTCGGGCACCTACTTTCCTCACCTCTCATTCACGCGCCTTTGCTCATGTTCCGATGAGAAATGTCAAAGTATTCCTGCAGACTTCGTTTCCTCTGATTATTTAGGTAATCTGGGCTGATTTATTTTACTCTGGAGCTTCTAGGTGGACAACGCAGACTCTCTGACGTTACAGCGTTCAGGTTCAGACGTGAGATCTGCGTCGGCCTCTCTTCTCTAATATTAGCTTCCTAAACGAACTGTAACCACCACGATTTAGTTTTTATTTACTCCGTTCTTCCTTGTCCATCATTATTTAATTATCTAAACACAGCTCCGTCGGACAATGTTAAAAAACATCGGGTCCGACGACTGTCTGACGTGTTTCTATGGTGATGAGGCAGAGAACAGCTGATCTGAACGTGCAGCTGATCAGTCCCCCAAACAAAGCCCATATGATCTGTTAACTATTAACTGGTTACTTTAGGATGAGAAACCAAACTACATGAGAATGACGTATTAAGAATGAAGGAGTGAGAACAGGAGGATCATCTGTGAACTCCATTCTCCTGTTATGGTAACAATATATAATAATAATAATAATAGTTTAGAATAGAATAGAAATCCTTAATTATCCCTCAGTGTGGAAATTCAGGTGCACAGCTGCAAAGTTACAGGCAAATCAAAACATAAAGATTCACATAAATATAAATAAAAATCAGAATAACTACCTGACTGTAAAGTCATTTAGAGACTAAACAATAATAACAGCATAATAAAATACTGCTCAATCATTAAAATGCCATACAGATCCTGATTCACAGAAATGTGAAACTGAACAGGATTCCTGAGTGAAACTAGACCAGCAGCATCCTGGGTCTCTAGAGTCAGACTGACTCAGTATTATGGTGGTCTGAGTGAAACTAGACCAGCAGCATCCTGGGTCTTTAGAGTCAGACTGACTCAGTGTTATGGTGGTCTGATGTCGCTCTAGGAGTTGTGTTTATTACCTCTTGTTGTGTCTTTTTAGTGTCTTTTAAACTGCTGACAGTTCTTTTCATTGACTTTTAGGTGAATCATTTAAGATATTTTTGCCTGTTGTTCTTATCTTTGAATTATTCTGTTTTATTATTGTATTTACTGTCTGTATTTGACTTTGTTCAGCGCTTTGGACTGCTTTGATTGGTGGTGGGAAGTTGCTATATTAATCAATAAATAAATGAATGATTATTGTTTTTAAAGGACTAAGTGGGGAAAAAATGACCATATTCTGATCTAGTGTCTCATAGAGGTCACTATAATAACCACTATATTGCACGTGAGGACATTGTCCTACGTGAGTCAAAAATGTCCTGCCTGAGATGCTCCCACGTCTGCCAGTTTGGCAGGCGTGGCTCAAAAGTTTTCGCGAACACTGTAACACTATGAGTAGTTGGCCCGTAGATAGCTTTGACTGCATTATAAAAGTTGTGCATGTCGTTTCCATCTGCAAAAGACTGGATTTCCTATGCCTTTGCTGTCCACCAATCATTTTGCATGGTTCGCATAGCACACTGCACATGCTGTCGAGCTTCCTGCCACAATTGCCTGGCGGTTTTGGATTAAGGAGTGTTTAGGACTATTTGGTGTGCTTTACGCATGTTGTCCAGAAGTTTATGTATAGTGTCCGAGTTATAATCAAACCAATCTTGATGTTTTTTGCTCTTAAAGCCGATTGTCTGGGCTGCTGCACCATGGAGCGCTGAGCTGATGGCTGTCCACTGCTCATCTAGAGGGTGGTCACCACTCAGAAAGGGTTCTAACTTCCCTAACTTTCCAGCCAGGGAGCAGCGGTACTCATCTCTCACCTTAATGTCCTCCAAGCGCTTACAATCAAGCCGCCTCCTGTTTGGTGCGGTTTTCCGCAAGCGGGGGCATACTTTCAGGTGGAGTTTGGACATTATCATATGATGATCTGTCCAGCACTCTGCACCTCTCATGGCACGAGTTATGAGCACGTCACTGATATCACAGCGTCTCACTATAACATAATCTATCAAGTGACAATGTTTGGAGCGTGGGTGCATCCATGATGTTTTATACTTGTTCATTTGCTGGAAAATGGTGTTGGTTATGGTCAGGTCATGCTCAGAGCAGAGTGCAAGTAACCTCATACCATTTGAGTTGGCCTGCCCAATACCCTGATTGCCAAGGACTCCTTCCCATATCCCCCTGTTCTGGCCCACTCTGGCATTAAAATCCCCAAGCAAAATAATCTTATCACTTCTGGGGATCCTACGAAGAACTCCATCTAGTGACTGATAGAAAAGGTCTTTAATCCCACTGTTGGAAGGCAGAGTTGGAGCATATACACTAAGAAGTGTGGCATATCGATTATTTACCAGGGGGATATGGAGGGTCATTATTCTTTCATTTATGCCCACAGGTGTTTCAGTGATCCTTGGCAACAATGTGTTCTTAATGATGAATCCTACACCATGCAGATGTTGTCCTCCAGTAGGGTAACCTTTCCAAAAAAAGGTGTAGCCCATCCCGTCCTCTGTTAGTGATCCTTCATCCAGTAGCCTTGTTTCGCTTAAAGCCGCAATGTCAATGTAGTAGCATCTCAGCTCCGCTGCCACCAGTGCTGTTCTTCTATGGGGCCTTTCAGAAACACCACGGGAGTCCATAAGGGTCCTTACATTCCAAGTTGCCATCCTCAGGTTAAAAGACTTATTTCTACTATTTCGACCGCAGTAATGGAATGACTCGACAGGCACGGTAACCTGCCCAGTTTTAAGTTGAGGTGAGCAGTGGGATCCCTTAATAGGGCTGCTCAGTCACACAGGGGTCTGCCGAGGATATCTGCCACTCAGTCCCAGATTCAGCGACCAAATACCCTGTGCCGCTGACGTGCAGGGCTCTAGCTAAGAGCTTCCAGTTCATTCGCACCTGCTCCCGTTGCCAGAAACCCCATCGCCGCCAGACTTCAACCAGATGTAGATCCAACTAGCATTCACCATGGTCAGAAGTGGATACGTGCGCAAATAAATTTTTTAAGTGCCTTAGGAGGTGCGCTGTCTCCACTTACACTATCTTCACCATGACGAGGTTAGCCTGGTGGCATGGGTAAGCCCAGGACGACCAGTCCCCCGTCGTAGCTGCAGGAGGCTGCCGAGTCCTAGCTTTATTTAGGCCCGCCTAAGTGCGCCACCAACACCTTGCTTTTCTATAGGGGTGTGCTCCCTTAGCCTTGCCTCATTAGGCCTACCCACAAGGCAGTGGGGCTATTTTCCCATAGCTGGGGCAGTGGTTGACAAATACCAGGGCATGCCCTCATAAGCAGTGGGCTTGCATCCATTGTCTCTGGGGCCCACTGCTGCTCCGAGATCTCCTGCGTTTTAGCCTGGGACTGCAAAGTACCCAGTTACCATGTGTGGCCACGAGGAGGCACCGCAGGAGTCTTGGCGTTGGAGAGGCTATGTACTGGCAAGAGGAGACTTACGCACTCGCCTCCTCTTTTCGCCCTGGCAGGGGCTAGCCAGCGACAGTAGCTTAGGCAGAAAGTTGCAGCAGTAAGACTGCGTGCAACACAGACCACCCTGCCCTACTGCACTAGACGCATCACATACGCCCTGTGCGCCATGCACACACACACACACACATCTACTACAAACATGCACAACCACACTACTACAAACATGCACAACCACACTACTACAAACATGCACACATACTACTACAAATATGCACACACTACTACAAACATGAACACACACTTCTACAAACATGCGCACACACTACTACAAACATGCACACACACACATACTACTACAAACATGCGCACACACAACTACAATCATGCACACATACTACTAGAATCATGCACACACACTACCACAAACATGCACACACTACTACAAACATGCACACACTACTACAAACATGCACACACACTACTACAAACATGCACACACTACTACAAACATGCACACACACATACTACTACAAACATGCACACACACAACTACAATCATGCACACATACTACTAGAATCATGCACACACACTACTAGAATCATGCACACACACACTACCACAAACATGCACACACTACTACAAACATGCACACACTACTACAAACATGCACACACTACTACAAACATGCACACACTACTACAAACATGCAGACACACTACTACAAACATTCACACACATACTACTACAAACATGCAGACACACTACTACAAACATGCACACACTACTACAAACATTCACACACACTACTACTACAAACATGCAGACATACTACTACAAACATGCACACACACTACTACAAACATGCAGACACACTACTACAGACATGCACACATACTACTACAAGCATACACTTACACAAAAAGACTACAAGCACACACTACTACAAACATTCACACACATACTACTACAAACATGCAGACATACTACTACAGACATGCACACATACTACTACAAGCATACACTTACACAAAAAGACTACAAGCACACACTACTACAAACATGTGTAAACACTACTACAAACATGCACACACACACACTACTTAAAACATGCACACATACTACTACAAACATGCACACATACTACTACAAACATGAACACAGACTACTACAGACATGCGCACACACTACTACAAACATGCAGACACACTACTACAGACATGCACACATACTACTACAAGCATACACTTACACAAAAAGACTACAAGCACACACTACTACAAACATGTGTAAACACTACTACAGACATGCACACACTACTACAGACATGCACACACTACTACAAACATGCACACACTACCACAAACATGCACACACTACCACAAACATGCACACACTACCACAAACATGCACACACTACTACAAACATGCACACACTACTACAAACATGCACACACTACTACAGACATGCACACACTACTACAGACATGCACACACACTACTACAAACATGCACACACACTACTACAAACATGCACACACTACTACAAACATGCACACACTACCACAAACATGCACACACTACTACAAACATGCACACACTACCACAAACATGCACACACTACTACAAACATGCACACACTACTACAAACATGCACACACCACTACAAACATACACACACAACAACAAACATGCACACACTACTACAAACATGCACACACACAACTACTACAAACATGCACACACACACATACTACTACAAACATGCACACACACAACTACAATCATGCACACATACTACTACAAACATGCACACACACTACCACAAACATGCACACACTACTACAAACATGCACACACTACTACAAACATGCACACACTACCACAAACATGCACACACTACAACAAACATGCACACACACACCACTACTACAAACATGCACACACACAACTACAATCATGCACACATACTACTAGAATCATGCATGCACACACTACCACAAACATGCACACACTACTACAAACATGCACACACTACTACAAACATGCACACACTACTACAAACATGCACACACTACTACAAACATGCACACACACACACTACTACAAACATACACACACACACATACTACTACAAACATGCACACACTACCACAAACATGCACACACTACCACAAACATGCACACACTACCACAAACATGCACACACTACTACAAACATGCACACACTACCACAAACATGCACACACTACTACAAACATGCACACACTACTACAAACATGCACACACTACTACAAACATGCACACACTACCACGAACATGCACACACTGCCACAAACATGCACACACTACTACAAACATGCACACACTACTACAAACATGAACACACACAACTGCAAACATGAACACACACTACTACAGACATACACACACAGACTACTACAAACATGCACACACACACACACTACTAAAAACATGCACACACACACACACTACTAAAAACATGCACACACACACTACTAAAAACATGCACACATACTACTACAAACATGAACACACACTACTACTGACATGCGCACACACTACTACAAACATGCACACACACACTACTACTAAAAACATGCACACATACTATTCCAAACATGCACACATACTACTACAAACAAGCACACACTACTACAAGCACACACACACACTACCACAAACATGCGCACACAACTGCAAACATGAAGACACACTACTACAAACATACACACAGACTACTACAAACATGCACACATACTACTACAAATATGCACACACTATTACAAACATGAACACACTTCTACAAACATGAACACACACTTCTACAAACATGCGCACACACTACTACAAACATGCGCACTCTACTACAAACATGCACACACACACATACTACTACAAACATGCACACACACAACTACAATCATGCACACATACTACTAGAATCATGCACACACACTACTACAAACATGCACACACTACTACAAACATTCACACACTACTACCAACATGCAGACACACTACTACAAACATGCAGACATACTACTACAAACATTCACATACTACTACAAACATTCACATACTACTACAAACATGCAGACACACTACTACAAACATTCACATACTACTACAAACATTCACACACTACTACCAACATGCAGACACACTACTACAAACATGCAGACATACTACTACAAACATTCACATACTACTACAAACATTCACATACTACTACAAACATTCACACACTACTACAAACATGCAGACACACTACTACAAACATGCAGACACACTACTACAAACATGCACACACTACTACAAACATTCACATACTACTACAAACATGCACACACACTACTACAAACATGCAGACACACTACTACAAACATTCACACACATACTACTACAAACATGCAGACACACTACTACAAACATGCACACACTACTACAAACATTCACACACACTACTACTACAAACATGCAGACATACTACTACAAACATGCACACACACTACTACAAACATGCAGACACACTACTACAGACATGCACACACACTACTACAAACATACACAAACACTACTACAAACATGCACACACTACTACAAACATGCACACACTACTACAAACATGCACACACTACTACAAACATGCACACACTACTACAAACATGCACACACTACCACAAACATGCACACACTACCACGAACATGCACACACTACCACAAACATGCACACACTACTACAAACATGCACACACTACTACAAACATGCACACACTACTACAAACATGCACACACTACTACAAACATGCACACACTACTACAAACATGCACACACTACTACAAACATGCACACACACACATACTACTACAAACACGCACACACACAACTACAAACATGCACACATACTACTAGAATCATGCACACACACTACTACAAACATACACACACTAATACAAACATGCACACACAAACACAAACATGCACACACTACTACAAACATGCACACACTACCACAAACATGCACACACTACCACAAACATGACACACTACTACAAACATTCACACACATACTACCACAAACATGCACACACTAATACAAACATGCACACACTACTACAAACATGCACACACCACTACAAACATGCACACACTACAACAAACATACACACACACACTACTACAAACATACACACACACACACACTACTAAAAACATGCACACACACACACACTACTAAAAACATGCACACACACACTACTACAAACATGCACACACTACCACAAACATGCACACACTACCACAAACATGCACACACTACCACAAACATGCACACACTACTACAAACATGAACACACACAACTGCAAACATGAACACACACTACTACAAACATACACACACACACTACTAAAAACATGCACACACACACACACTACTACAAACATGCACACACAACTACAAACATGCACACATACTACTAGAATCATGCACACACACACTACCACACACACACACACACACTACTACAAACATGCACACACTACTACAAACATGCACACACTACTACTACAAGCATACACTTACACAAAAAGACTACAAGCACACACTACTACAAACATGTGTAAACACTACTACAAACATGCACACACACACACACACAACTAAAAACATACACACACACACTACTAAAAACATGCACACATACTACTACAAACATGAACACAGACTACTACAAACACACACACACACACACACACACACACACACACACACACACACACACACACACACACACACACACACACACACACACACACACACAAACACACACACACATACACACACATACACACACTACAACAAACACACACACACACACTACTACAAACATGCACACACACACACACTACTAAAAACATGCACACACACACACACTACTAAAAACATGCACACACTACTACAAACATGCACACACTACTACAAACATGCACACACTACTACAACATACACACACACACTACCACAAACATGCACACACACACACACTACTAAAAACATGCACACACACACACACTACTAAAAACATGCACACATACTACTACAAACATGCACACACACTACTACAAACATGCACACACTACTACAAACATGCACACACTACCACAAACATGCACACACTACTACAAACATGCACACACTACTACAAACATGCACACACTCTACAACACACACACACACACAGACTACTACAAACATGCACACACACACACACTACTAAAAACATGCACACACACACACACTACTAAAAACATGCACACACACAACTACAATCATGCACACATACTACTAGAATCATGCACGCACACACTACCACAAACATGCACACACTACTACAAACATGCACACACTACCACAAACATGCACACACTACTACAAACATGCACACACTACCACAAACATGCACACACTACTACAACATGCACACACTACTACAAACACGCACACACACACACACTACTACAAACATGCACACACACACACACTACTACAAACATGCACACACACTACTACAAACATGCACACACTACTACAAACATGCACACACTACTACAAACATGCACACACTACTACAAACATGCACACACTACTACAAACATGCACACACACACATACTACTACAAACATGCACACACACAACTACAATCATGCACACATACTACTAGAATCATGCACACACACACTACCACAAACATGCACACACTACTACAAACATGCACACACTACTACAAACATGCACACACTACTACAAACATGCACACACTACCACAAACATGCACACACTACTACAAACATGCACACACTACTACAAACATGCACACACTACTACAAACATGCACACACTACCACAAACATGCACACACACACTACTACAAACATGCACACACTACTACAAACATGCACACACTACCACAAACATGCACACACTACCACAAACATGCACACACTACCACAAACATGCACACACTACTACAAACATGCACACACACACTACTACAAACATGCACACACACTACTACAAACATGCACACACACTACTACAAACATGCACACATACTACTACAAACATGCACACACACTACTACAAACATGCACACACTACTACAAACATGCACACACTACCACAAACATGCACACACTACCACAAACATGCACACACTACCACAAACATGCACACACTACTACAAACATGCACACACTACTACAAACATGCACACACTACTACAAACATGCACACACACACACTACTACAAACATGCACACACACTACTACAAACATGCACACACTACTACAAACATGCACACACTACCACAAACATGCACACACTACCACAAACATGCACACACTACTACAAACATGCACACACTACCACAAACACGCACACACTACTACAAACATGCACACACACTACTACAAACATGCAGACATACTACTACAAACATGCACACACTACCACAAACAGGCACACACTACCACAAACATGCACACACTACCACAAACAAGCACATGCACACACTACCACAAACATGCACACACTACCACAAACATGCACACACTACCACAAACATGCACACACTACTACAAACATGCACACACTACTACAAACATGCACACACTACTACAGACATGCACACACTACTACAAACATGCACACACTACTACAAACATGCACACACTACCACAAACATGCACACACTACCACAAACATGCACACACACACTACTACAACATGCACACATACTACTACAAACATGAACACACACTACTACAAACATGCACACACTACTACAAACATCCACACACACTACTACAAACATGCACACACACAACTACAAACATGCACACATACTACTAGAATCACACACACACACACTACCACAAACATGCACACACTACCACAAACATGCACACACTACTACAAACATGCACACACTACTACAAACATGCACACACTACTACAAACACTCACATACTACTACAAACATTCACATACTACTACAAACATGCACACACTACTACAAACATGCACACACTACTACAAACATGCACACACTACCACAAACATGCACACACTACCACAAACATGCACACACCACCACAAACATGCACACACTACTACAAACATGCACACACACACACTACTACAAACATGCACACACACACATACTACTACAAACATGCACACACACAACTACAATCATGCACACATACTACTAGAATCATGCACACACACACTACCACAAACATGCACACAATACCACAAACATGCACACACTACCACAAACATGCACACACTACTAAAAACATGCACACACTACCACAAACACGCACACACAACCACAAACATGCACACACTACTACAAACATGAACACACACAATACAAACATGAACACACACTACTACACACATACACACACACTACCACAAACATACACACACTACTACAAACATCACGCACACACTACCACAAACATGCACACACTACTACAAACATGCACACACTACTACAAACATGCACACACACACACTACTTAAAACATGCACACATACTACTACAAACATGCACACATACTACTACAAACATGAACACAGACTACTACAGACATGCGCACACACTACTACAAACATGCAGACACACTACTACAGACATGCACACATACTACTACAAGCATACACTTACACAAAAAGACTACAAGCACACACTACTACAAACATGTGTAAACACTACTACAAACATGCACACACACACACACTACTAAAAACATGCACACATACTACTACAAACATGAACACACACTACTACAGACATGCACACACACATACTACTACAAACATGCACACATACTACTACAAACATGAACACAGACTACTACAAACACGCACACACACAAAGAGGGCAAAAAAGATTGTGGCTGACCCCTATCACCCTGGACACGACACACACTGTTTGGACACGACACACACTCTTTGAACCTCTTCCTTCTGGGAGGAGGCTGAGATCCATCAAAACATAAACCACACAGCAAAGGAACAGTTTCTTCCCAGCTGCAGTTGGGCTGCTCAATGCAGCTGCATGATCCCCTGCCTCCCCCTCCTCACTGTCAAAGACAAAAACAGTCTGTTAATTGTACCTTATGACTATTTTTCTTAATCAACAATCCACCCTTTTTAGCTCACTCTCTACTTACCTGCAATCTGTACATATTCTCAGTTATTTTTGGTTACAATTATCTATTTTTTTGTTTATTTTTCCTTATTGTATTCCTGTAGAAGACTCTTGTCTTCTGCACCAAATACCAAAGCAAATTCCTCATCAATGTAACAGCTGACTTGGCAATTATTGTGATTCTGATTTTGATTCTGATTCTGATTTTGATTCTGACTCTGATTTTGATTCTGACTCTGATTTTGATTCTGACTCTGATTTTGATTCTGACTCTGATTTTGATTCTGACTCTGGTTCTGACTCTGATTCTGACTCTGGTTCTGAATGTTGTTCCGGTAATTCTAACAGCTGTAGAACCTCTTCAAGTTTAGTTACATACACTGTGCAGAGCTCTTGGCTTATTTCGTTATTCCTAAGATCTTCAAGTAGAGCAGAAATGACCCTTTTCACATGAAAGTAGTCTGTCTCAAAATCAGCACGTATACGTTTAATTTCGAGTTCAAAGTTCACTTCTGCTTCTAAACGTTTCGCATATTCTTCATTAAACATATTTGTATATGATTCTTCTGCAGCTTCAGCCTCCTCTTTTTGATTATCATACTCTTCCTGGAGAGTATTGTACTTTGTCTGGAGCTCCTCGTATTCAGCATCAACCTTCTCCATGTGTTTATGAAAATATGTAGTTTTTTGTTCATAAACTTTTTGTAAAGTACAAAAATCTTCCTTCACCTTGGAACAGAGTATCTCCTTTTCACCCATCATGCAGTTAATAACATTTTGATGTCTCACTTTGGTGTCCACATGATTGCGTCTTTCTTTATTTAACTCTTGATCACAAAGTTGTAACTGCTTTTGAGTACCCGAAAGATCTATTTCATATTTTTCTTTCAGGTCCTGGTATGAAGAGCGACTTTCTTCCAGGTCTTTCTTTAGAGTTGCAGTTTCCTCCATCAAATGAACACGGTGTGCCTCATTTTCAGCACATATGCTTTTAATTCTGTGTTCACAGTTCACTTCTGGTAGTTCATCCAGCTTCTCCTCGTATACATTTTTTGCGTATTCAGCATTCACTTTTTGATTATCATCCTCTGTCTGGAGAGTATCGTACTTTGTCTGGATCTCCTTGTATTCAACATCAACCTTCTCCATGTGTTTATAAAAAAATGTAGTTGTTTGTTCAAAAACTTTTTGTAAAGCACAAAAATCTTCCTTCATCTTGGAACATAGTGTCTCCTTTTCACCCATCATGCGGTTAATAACATTTTGAAGAATCACTCTGGTGTCCACATGATTGCGTCTTTCTTTATTTAACTCTTGACCACAATGCTGTAACTGCTTTTGAGTGCTCGAAAGATCTGTTTCATACTTTTTCTTCAGGTCCTGGTATGAAGAGTGACTTTCTTCCAGATCTTTCTGAAGAATTGCAATTTCCTCCATCAAATGAACACGGTGTGCCTCATTTTTAGCACATATGCTTTCAATTCTGTTTTTACAGTTCACTTCTACTTGTAAACAGTTATCATATAGTTTATCCCGTTTCTCCTCGTATAATTTTTTTGCGTATTCAGCATTCACTTTTTGATTTTCATACTCTGTCTGGAGAGTATCGTACTTTGTCTGGAGCTCCTTGTATTCATTAATTTCCTCCATGTGTTTATGAAAATGTGTAGTTTTTTGTTCATAAACTTCTTGTAAAACACAAAAATCTTCCTTGATTTCTGAACAGAGTGTCTCCTTTTCACCCATCATGCGGTTAATAACATTTTGAGGAATTACTCTGGTGTCCACATGAGCTTGTCTTTCTTTATTTAACTCTTGACCACAATGTTGTAACTGCTTTTGAGTGCTTGAAAGAATTGTTTCATACTTTTTCTTCAGGTCCTGGTATGAAGAGTGACTTTCTTCCAGATCTTTCTGAAGAATTGCAATTTCCTCCATCAAATGAACACGGTGTGCCTCATTTTTAACATGTAAGCGTTTCATTGTGTGTTCATAGTATGCTATTGTTTGTACAGTTTCTTTAAATTGTTTTTCATACCAAGCCTCATAACTAGTTATTTGTTGTTCATAATAGTCAGAATTCGTATCAAAGTCTGCCTGAATCTTCTGGGCTTTAACTTCACTCTCCTCCATGCATTTTTTAAAATATGTATTTTTTTCTTCATAACCTTTTAGTATAGCATGAAAGTCTTCCTTCATCTTGGAACAAAGTGCCTCCCTTTCTATCATCAGGCAGTTAATAACATTTTGATGTCTCACTTTGGTGTCCACATGATTGCATCTTTCTTTATTTAACTCTTGACCACAATGCTGTAACTGCTTTTGAGTGCTTGAAAGATCTATTTCATATTTTTCTTTCAGGTCCTGGTATGAAGAGCGACTTTCTTCCAGGTCTTTCTGAAGAGTTGCAATTTCCTCCATCAAATGAACACGGTGTGCCTCATTTTTAGCACATATGCTTTCAATTCTGTTTTTACAGTTCACTTCTACTTGTAAACAGTTATCATATAGTTTATCTCGCTCTTCCTCGTATAATTTTTTTGCATTTTCAGCATTTACTTTTTGATGATCATACTCTGTCTGGAGAGTATTGTACTTTGTCTGGAGCTCCTTGTATTCAACATCAACCTCCTGCATGTGTTTTTGAAAATATGTAGTTTTTTGTTCATAAACTTTTTGTAAAGCACAAAAATCTTCCTTCATCTTGGAACAGAGTGTCTCCTTTTCACCCATCATGCGGTTAATAACATTTTGAAGAATCACTCTGGTGTCCACATGATTGCATCTTTCTTTATTTAACTCTTGACCACAATGCTGTAACTGCTTTTGAGTGCTTGAAAGATCTATTTCATATTTTTCTTTCAGGTCCTGGTATGAAGAGCGACTTTCTTCCAGGTCTTTCTGAAGAGTTGCAATTTTTTCATCAGCGTTTTTCTCTGTAGTTAATTCCACTGCCTCTTGCTTGGAGGGGTGAAAGCTACCTTCAACTGTAGCAATGTGCTCCTGATGTGGAAGCTGGGCAGAGCCAAACTCTGTTTGAAATGTCTTGACTAAGTCTATACATGTTGTCCTTATTTCTTCATAAGCGTTTTTGTCTCCAGTGAACTCCTGCTCAAAGGGCTCTGCTTCTTGTTTTGAGGCTTTGTATTTTGTGATTAGTTCTTCATGTAAAACCTGAACAGAGTCATAGTTTGCCTTTAAATTTTTGATAACTTCCTGACTCTTTATCCACGTTTCTTCATGAGACAGTTTTTCTCTATTCCATGCCTGTTCAAAGGTTTTTGAGGAAAGGAGACATTTTCTGTACATTAAAGTGAGTTCCTGATGTGACCTTCTGAGAGAGTCCAGCTCAGCCATTAGACTGCTGGTTTGCTGCTGGTTCTGCAAACATCTCAACTCACTTTTTGTTCGGTAGAGTTCTTCTAGATGGTTTTGAAATTTGAGGCTCTCTTGAAACCTCTGTTGCCTTTCAGCATTCAACAGGGAGCTAAGCCTCCTAATTTCTTCAAATAAACTGTTGGTTTCCATTGAGGTTACCTGGATTTCTGGTTGTCTCTCCTGATGAAAACTCTGTTGGTTGGGGAGTCTTGGTGTGTAACTTGTCATATTATCAGAAGAATTTAACATCTGATTTTGTAAATAAAGGTGTAATATATCTGTGATATGTCTCTCTGGGAGAATTCGATAGAATGACTGACTGCAGATGGCTGCTTCTAGTAAATACCAGACATCATGGGTGTGGCTTAACGCAGTGACGTCAAACAGACCGGCCTTTCATGTAAGACCACGCCCCTGTTAGGCCACGCCCCCATGCCATAAAAGGCAGTTGGACATGGTAGAGTTCTCTATGGTGCTGGTAGAGAGTAGTCACTAAGCCCCTCCCCTCTCAGACCAAACAGCAGGATTATGAAAGAGCAGCGGAGGAAATTATCCAGAAAAAGGGTTAGTTAGTTAGTTAGTTAGTTAGTTAGTTAGTTAGTTAGTTAGTTAGTTAGTTAGTTAGTTAGTTAGTTAGTTAGTTAATTAACTAACATGGCAGTGTTTTGGTTCTTACAAGCCCGACAAAAACCAAACAGGGGTGGTTTGCAAAATTAGCAGAGAATCGATAAAAACCAAGTCCGGAACCAACGTGTTTTGGCCAGAGGCGGATTTACCCATTAGGCAAAGGTAGGCGATTGCCTAGGGCCTCAACATTTCAAGGGCCTCATAAAATACCTAATTGACACATTTTTATTTATTTTAATTTCGTTTTTACTTTAGAATTTTAAGAATTTGTTGAAAGGTTTATGTTAAAAATGACATAAAAATGTATTCTAGTTAAAGTTATTTGCCCGGACACCCCTCGGTCTTTAGAATGGACTGTTCCGTGTTTTTTTACAGCATGCGCAGTAATGACATAAACAAACCAACGGTGACATACGAGCAGCGAGCAGTCCCGTCTCCCGGCGGGCCAGCGAAGCTAAAAACTAAAGAAAAAAGCTGAAGGAGAGTAAAATGTTTTTGGTAAAATTGTCCGAGGTAAATGCCTTTTTCAAGGCAGCTGCTGACATCCCACACCTGAACAAAGAGCTGCAGCCCAGGTTAGCTAATGAAGAGCTAGCTACCTGTTGCTAAGTTTGGAGTTTTCATGCTGAACAGATGCAGTCCAGGATCTTTACACAGAACGATCTACCTGCTTCCTTTAACCGGATTAATTTAGACAAAAATGCCAGTCCTGATCAACAAACTGTGAGTAGTGACTAAATTATTTTCTTTATTTGATGATGATGATTGGTGAAACGTCTCTCAGACAAACCATGACTGGGTAGTAGAGTAAATGATTATTTAAAAACTTAAGCTACATTTAAGCTGATTAGTTCCTATAGGTTTACATTTTATAAGGCACAGACCTTAAGTTGTTCAAATGACAGCTTGTTAGTTAACAAATTAAAAGTTTTAACTATAAATAAGTTTTAAATTGTAAACATTTGAATTATACAGATGTCTTAAGCAACAATAAACCTTTGTAAAGTTATCAAAAAACTTTTTGTTTTTGATTATTTGTAAAAGTGATGACGGTTGAATCAAACTACTGTTGTTACCATTAAAAATAAAAACATCTGAGAGATGAGACGACATCATTCATCATCACTGGATGCATTAAAAGACTGATTTTATTTGGACTAAAATTAGTTATTGTAAATAAGCTTTTTATTAGAACATCTGTGGCTTCAGCTGGTTTTTATTTTATTTCATTCAGAAGAAAGATAAATAAAACTATTAGGATTTACATGTCAACTCAAAACAAATTTAAATGAAAAGGAGCAGAGAAGAAAATCTCTTGTTTTCTGACATTTTACTAATGAAAATGCTTTCTATTAATTCATATCACATTACTGTTCTAACCTAAAAACAGATTCATTTTGATCACATTCCTGTTCAGATTGTCAGATTAATCACAGACACTAGCTTCATTTCCATAATTAATTAATACATTTTTAAAATA
>SSNR01000344.1:70917-101819 GCA_006937965.1 Callopanchax toddi
CCACTGTTCCATGTTGTTGCCATTTGTGGATAATGGCTCTCACTGTGGTTCTCTGGAGTCCCAAAGCTTTAGAAATGGCTTTAGAACCTTTACCAGACTGATAGATCTCAGTGACTTTTGTTCTCATTTGTTCCTGAAGTTCTTTGGATCTTGGCATGATGTCTAGCTTTTGAGGTGCTTTTGGTCTACTTCTCTGTGTCAGGTAGCGCCTATTGAAGGGATTTCTTGATTGAAACAGGTGTGGCAGTAATCAGGCCTGGGGGGGGGGGCTACAGGTGTGATAAACCACAGTTAAGTTATTTTTTAACAAGGGGGGCAATCACTTTTTCACACAGGGCCATGGAGGTTTGGATCTTTTTTCTCCCTAAATAATAAAAACCATCATTTAAAAACTGCATTTTGTGTTTACTTGTGTTATCTTTGACTAATAGTTAAATGTGTTTGATGATCAGAAACATTTTGTGTGACAAACATGCAAAAGAATAAGAAATCAGGAAGGGGGCAGATAGTTTTTCACACCACTGTATAATTATCTCTAGCTCTTTTGAAATTTGGCACAAAGTTATTTTATTCTTTAAAAAGAAAGTTGACAAAACAAATAGTTTCCACAAGAGTCGGTTTAACTAGATGTGACTAGAGCTGACTAAATTCTTGTTGTGTTTTTATTATAGTGCATCATGAAAACGGTCTAGAACTATTTCTGAATGTTTCAGGATTTAATTAGTTAAAAATTTAGACTTTTGACACGAGAGGAAAATCTTTTAATCCTATTAGTTAATTAGATTTACCTGTAGCTGTGGAGCATTCAAAATCAGAGAAAATACAGATAAAAACACCTGACTCATTTCACCTGAGTGAGGTTTCAGCATTTAGATTATTCTCATCAGTCAGGATAAACTGATAAACTGGTGAAACATACTCTAAAATATTTTAACTGTAATACATTTTAAAATATATATATACTGCCAACACACTAATAAAGAAGTATACTTTCTGTACATGTATGATAAGTATACTAATACTATACTTTGATCTACACCACCTGTTCAAATAAAAACAAATCCAGCACTAAGAGCCTCCTATTGGATAGTTACTGATTTTTACATGCAGTTATTTACCTCTAACTGAGCAGCTTCTCATTTATTAAACACCCATGTGTTTCTGGAAAACATTTTAATCTCATTTGGAGTTAAATTATCAGCATCAATCAAAGAAAACATCCAAATTGGGTTAAAAACTCCCAAATTCTTAAAATTTGAACCATAGTGGGGAACCGTCATCGTCAAGGAAGACATGTGGCCATAAAACATCTTGATGGTCACTTTAATGTTTGGTCAAATCAGATCATAAAAACTCCTGTCTGGTTCAAAAGGACTGAGACTTGTAGCTTTAATAAACTGATTCATTAGGAGAATCAAATAAAGGCTTGGAGAGAGTAAAGATTAGACTCTGAGCCGTAGGTCATGTGGGCTGATGAGTCCAGATGCACAGAGAGCCTCATGAAGGGATGCTCCCATCATGCCTAGCGTCTACTGTACCTGCCTTTAGGGGCGGGGCTATGATCACTGCAGTTGATCAAGTTCAATATCCTGAACCTGAAGAGTGATGTCACCTGAGTACACTGAGTGAGCAGAAGATTCCATCAGGAATCCTCTGAGTGGTTCAGGGAGCATGAGACCCAGACCTTAATGTGTAAAGTTAGACTCTACAGAAGCTCTTTGGAGTGAATGCTTAAAGCTAAAGGTGGGCCAATTAATGTGGGGCAGGTAGTTTAAAATTTATATCAAATTTAAAGTTGAAACTCTAGCAGGCAACAAATATTAAACTATCAAATAGAACAGAGGATGATGTCACCCTAAATGTGTTTCACTGTTGAAATAAAACATGTTGGAGACTGTGAGTAAAAAGTCAAGCGATGGTTTTCTTGTGTTTTTATTTTGTAGATTCTGTTTTTAAAACAAACACAAACGTTTTTATTTTTTTATTGTGACACGTCGTTTGCTTTCACGTTTCAGACCGTCTCCTTCAGTCTTTTAAGGACAGGGTTTAGCGTCAGCCACAGGTTCACAGCGGTCCACCACGGCCCGGACCTCTCCGATCTGGACTCCGTCGTACGTCCCAGAGATGGAGGTCCACTGGGTCTCCCCGTTGCCGTACGTCCTGCTGAGCCGGGCGGTGTAGGGGATGTCGGCTTTGATCTTGCGTCCCTCCATGTGGACTCTGCAGATGTGGTTTGGTGGGACTGTGAGCTCCACGGACACGGAGTGGCTGATGGACTCCACCACAGTGGTTCCTCTGGAGAACTGCAGCGTCTTCTCGCCGCTCAGCTCGATGCCCCCGGAGCCAATCAGGGGGATCTTGGCCGTGATGCTGCCCGTGATGCCCAGCATGGTGGATCGGCCGATGTTCCAGGTGGTCTCCACCTCTGAGGTCTTGGAGATGGTGACTGTCTTTATGATGGCCTGACACTCGTTGTTGGTGACTCCAGAGATACGCATGGTTTCAGGAGGATACTGAAAGATGGCGACCTCGTCGATGGCGTACTTGACGTCAGTGATGTGCTGGGTGTAGGCGTCCCTGTTGATGCTCAGGACCTGGTATTTCTTGTACCAGTACTCATCCCCTTCCCAGGGCAGGAAGAAGGCCTCAAACTGGGGGACGACCTTTCCGAGACCATACTTGTTCTTCCCTACGTAGATGCCGACGCCTGCGCAGGTCCTCACTGAGTGCTGTGGTACGGAGCCGTAGGAACCTTCTTTCCACTCTAGAAACTCAAAGTTGTCTTTGTTGGCCAGGATCTCAAACTCTGGAGCGTAATACTCCCGATCCCCATATGGGTAGCGGCAGTAAGGACCCAGGCTGGGGTTGTAGAAGCCCGCTTCACATTTATACTTGCAGACGTAGTCGGTGCGCTTGGTGTAGCTGTTGTAGATGGACACGGCGCCATTGGGCGGCGAGCCGTTCCAGGTCAGCCACTCCAGGTTCACATTATCACCGAAGACGAAGGATGAAGGCAGGTCCTGCTGCTGCTCCAGGTCTACAGGGGTCAGTGGACCTGACACTACCTGGTTACCGCCCACTTCAGGGACCTGGTCCTCCAGCGCTGGGTTCAGCAAAGAAACTGCATAGAAGAGAAGAAGAAAACTTACAGGTTCTGTCCGGTTCTGTTAGGTCAGCTTGATTTGGGGGTTCCTGTTGTATCTTAGACACCTGATTAGAGTTTTGGTCTCTTTTTAGGGTTTTATAACTTTTGTTTTCTGGTTTAGATTTGTGTTTGAATCCTTTTGATTCTCAGTTTAATTTTCTTTCAGTTCTTTTTTAGTTTTTGTTGTTTTGTTTTCTTCTCCACACCTGGTTCTGTTTGTGCTTTTAGGTTGTATTAATATGGACTCTCTCCATCCCCTCAGATTGAGGCTTGTTTTCCAGTGTATCCTGTTAAAAGCACATTACTGAATGTTTGATTAATAATTATGAAGTAAATTTCATTAAACTCTGAAATGCACCAACAGACAAAACAACCACAAGTATTTTCTACTCTGATTTTAAATTTTCATGTATTATACTGAGTCTACTGAGTATTGAAGTTTGATTTAGTTATACTTTTGTTTACCTGCATCCACTTGTGACCCTGACTAAAAGCTTCTCTACTTTTCCATGTTTACCTTTCCGATGTTGGACGCTCTTCTTTACGATTTCCTGCAGCGAGGCCGAGGAGAGAGCCAGCAGAGCCGGCAGCAGCAGCACAAACAACTTCATCTGGAAAACAAAAAAAAAAAAAAACCATTTCAATCAGTTTACACATCATACAGGACTCACTAATGTCTCTGAAGTACAAAATGTTGTTTGAGAATATTCAGATAGATCAAATATTCATGTTACACAACTCAATGAGAACAGTTTTACATCAAACCTCAGTATCAGGATCTGTTACTGGATCTAGAACAGATTCATACTAAGTGATGAACTTATGATAAGGTGCATTGTCCATTGATCTTTTCCCACACTTTGTCATTTTTATATTGTAGTTTTTTCTTTATATATTTGTTTTAAAACCATATTATCCAAACTATATATCAGTTATATGGCTCATACATACCTTTTATTATTTTTGCATTATAATGATTCTATTGAATCAAAGTCACATAATCAACTAGCAGTGAAGTTCCGGGTTGTTGTTTAATTAGAGTAATCAGAGACATTATCCTGCATTAAACTAACTTTTACTCTTTTTTATGATAAAACAATCAAAATGAATGATGCATTTTCCTAATGAACTGTTGATTTGTCTGACTGAAGATTAGAAAGGTCCATCAGAACTCACCCTGACGTCCCGTCGCTCTCCGGTGAGTCCGCCTTCTGTTTTTAGGTTTATATAGCAGCTTTATGGCTGAATCATAAAGCAGACTGCGTGATCCGACCTCAACCAATAAACTGATGTCATTACAACACTGGAGTTTTTGTCTCAAATCTGTTAATATTTTTTCTGTATAATTAAGAGTTTTTAATGTTTTCAGGAACAGAAATGTGCAGCAAATTTGAATAAAATCATAAAGATTCACACCCAGATGAAGTCTTTGCTCCCCGCAGACACCAGCAGGTTTTAACATTTTAGTCTTTTGTGGGGAAAAATCTGTGAATGCACTTTGGAGATCTTTATTGCTTTTTATGTTTTCATTTCTTTTAAATGACTTTAAATTTTATTTTTAATTTAAATTCTCATTCTGACAAATCAATAATTTGCATGAACATTTTGCAGGAGATCACAGGATGAGGCTCAAGTGATCTGGATTTAAATTAGGATTTCTTTAATGTTTAATTAAATACTTTAATTTCATTAAGTATCATAATGAAATGCTAGTAACAGGAAGTACCTGTAGCAATTTGTTTTAATTCCGTTTGTGTGTTTTTATTACTAATAAATGTAGAAAAGTATCTAAAAAGAACTGATTATTCATTAAAAATGATGGTTTTAATTCCCAGTGTTCCAACAGCAGAACTGAAGACATTATGAGTTAATAATGCTGAGGATGAATGTGGTGAACAAAACAACCTTGATCTCAGGACTCATCAAAGAATAAAAGCAGATAAGATAAAATAATGAAGGATTGAGGATCGTTCCCATAACAGAAACAGCCTGATAAGGTTGGTTATCAGCCAGTTCTGTCATCTATCAGCAGCCTGCAGGACCACGCTCTCATCTCATGTCACATCTCTGATTTTTCTTCCTAAACAGACAAAAACCAGACCAAATTCTCCACCAGAAACACTTCAGTGATCGATGTCAGCGCCTAAAAGCTCAAAAAGGAAGTCGACTTTGCAGTTTTCAGTAAAAAAGTTGCGTTTTAATTCATGTTAAAATGTCCATAAGATGATCTGTCTCAGACTCTTCATCAAGTTATAGTTTCAATTTGTACTGGCCTTCAAGAAACATGAGTGTTTATAAAATGTGAGCATTTGGAATATTAAAAGTAGTTTTCTGAAGTGAATCAATGCATCAGATTCAAGTTTCTCCCCGTCAGCGTTGATTTACTGCAGCAGCTGGTGAGCAAGAAACTGAAGAACACTAAGTGAGAATCTGTGTATCATTCGCTCTTTCTATTTTCAACTGAAAACCAATAATCAAAAAATTAAAAGTGATTTAAGTTCTTTCTTTTTTAATGGATACAAAACAACAACAAAGGTCTTGTTTTTCAGGCTTTCAATTCTAGACTCGGATAAAAAATATGAGGTGGCAAATGGTTAACTTTACCAGGTGTTACATTGATATGAGTCCCCCATCTAGTTGTGTTCCCCCAGTCCTCAGAACTGTATCTGACACACAGCTGTCAGGATCAGTTCCCCCTGTATAAAAGTTTAAAGTAAAACGGAAAAGGATTAAAAACTCATTATAAGTCAAGGCAGTAATGTTTGAAAACAACCAGCTAAGGAAGTGAGGTGTGTTTAGCAAGGATGGTAGAACAAAGCAGTGAACTATCTTGTGACTTCTTGGTCTTTGGTTTCTGCTGAAAACACTCGCCCTCTTGTGGCGGTTTCCTGACATTACAACTTTATTAGTTTACTGCACGTTCTGTTGGACAAATATCACAAAAGATCAAAGAATGTACATAAAGCATAATTTACTTCAATGTTATTTTATTCTACCTTATATTCAATTTAATACACACTAAATCACTTTAAATTTAAGAAGATCTTTATTTTTAAATAAAGAAATAGATATTTGGAACCACAAACTGAGGTAGATGAATTTAGCACTGATGACAGTACAAGGCAGCTCTCACCCTCTTGTGGCCATAAAGTGAAATTACAACAAACATTATTTTACAGCACTTCTAGTTTAAAAAAACTTGAAAAATAAACATGCTTGACTTTTTATTGTTTCTTTAATAAATGCAGTATTTTAACATATCCTGAGTATGGTTGAATAATGGTTTAAAATGAGAGAATTAGTGTTCTTTAATTTAATGTTTATTTTTCAAGGTTTTTTTAACTAGAAGTGCTAATGTTGTTATTTCATCTTATTGCCACAAGAGGATTACAAACTTCCTTATACTGTCGTCAGTGCTAAAAAACTGAAAAACTTTTCTGTAGTTGTAAGAAAAGCCTATTTCAAAGTTTGTTGTAATGTCACTATTTCGCCACAAGAGGGCAACATCTGAATGTAAGAAAAGCTTATTTCAAAGTTTGTTGTAATGTTACTGTTTCGCCACAAGAGGGCAACATTTGACTGTAAGAAAAGCATAATTTAACGTTTGTTGTAATATCACTGAATCACCACAAGAGGGCGGCAGCTGTCCAGCAGCAAAAGCAAAATCATAAAATCACCAGATATTCACTGCTTCTGGCATTTGTTCTCATTTGAACAGCTCAGCTGTAATATAATGTGACCTTCACCTTCGACCACAACCAACTTAAAAACAAGATGATAACAATTTATTGTGTTTAATGTTTGAATAAATCATCATATTGCCTCCAAATATCTTCTACTTTATTTAAAATTAAGGAACTTTTCAAATTTGTAGTGATTTTATGTGTATTAAATTGATCATATGGTGGAATACCATTGGAGTCAATATTAAATATATTTTGTTAATTAAATTATTTGATCATTTGTGATATTTGTCCAACAGAACGTGATGTATATTAATAATGTTGTAATGCCAGGAAACCGCCACAAGAGGGCGAGTGTTTTCAGCAGAAGCAGAAACCAAAGACCAAAAAGTCACAAGATAGTTCACTGCTTTGTTCTACCATCCTTGCTAAACACACCTCACTTCCTTAGCTAGTTGTTTTCAAACATTACTGCCATGATTTATCATGAGTTTTTTTTTTTTTTCTTTTTCGTTTTACTTTCTACTTTTATACAGGAGGAACTGATCCTGGCGGCTGTGTGTCAGATACAGTTCTGAGGGCAATTTAACAACGAGCGCGCCCTGCCGAACTGGTGGGGGATCGGGGGACTCATATCAATGTAACACCTGGTAAAGTATGGTTGTCACCATACATATCATATATATCACTAGATTTTTATCAACTTTGATCACAATTCTGTAAAAGTCATTCAACAGAGACAATTTTTCTCAGAGTCAATGATGATGTTTTGGTGCAAAGTGACACCAAACACTAGCCTGGTAAACCAGACTCTATATGTAGATATGCAGAGCTGAGCTGAGGTCTAGTTTACCAGGCTAACAAACACTGTTCTGTCCTCCTAATGCTGGATCTGACCTCAGCTTTTGATACAGTTGATCACCAGATTTTGCTTGACATGTTGAGAGATTGGTCTAGTGTGTCAGGATCTCCCTTATAATTTATTTTATTTCATTGTATTGTTTGCAAAACGTATAAACAGACAACAATTACCCCTTAAATAAAAGTTTTCTATTAGGATTATTGAGTGAGTAACACTTTTTCAGCCGCTGCGCTAGATGGCGCTGTTGCTCCACAGAGCAGGAAAACCTTGCTCATGGTTTTGTCCTTCTGACTGGTTAAAGAAGGCCACGATGACTGGAGGACAGACTTATTTTGTGAAAAATAACATTTTTGTAAGAATATATCAAAATGTTTCGTAATGTGTAAAAAGTGGGCTTCGTATGAGGACGCTGCGAACATAGGTAATACTTTTAAGTACAAGCTAAACGTGTCAAAAGATAACCGCTCATACATTGTAAACGATCATAACTTAGCCAGTAAATATACAATTTTAGGCTAACTGATAAGATCAGACCCTCTGATTTATAAGCCGAATGAAAAGGTTTTGGCTTTTAAGTAATATTTGTCGAACTCTGTCACGATTTTTTAAGAAATTGTTTAGCTTTGTCACAATGCGACGAGTTTTAACGAGAGTCATAAACAGAGTTTTGCTGAGCGAAACTTTAACTCCAGCGATGAGCGTCGAAGCGGAGATTCACACACAAGGCCGCCGAAAATTGGTAAGTTTCGACCTTCAGACGGTCTGAAATACATCAGTTTGATTTATATTATTCTATTCTAAAGTGTCATAGAAACTGTACCATGTTAGAGTTCTAATCAATGAGGTTCAACCAAACCCTGCCCAACTATTAGACAAATTAACATATTTGGAGGTTTGATCAAAGTATTCATCTCTGAAACAAATTATGAAATACTTTTGGAAACAGTTTTTATTCATTTCACATTCGGTTAAGTTATTTTCCTGTAAACAGTTTTGTGAATGGTAATAACTTATAAAGTTTTTCTCAGTCTAGTAGTTGGACTAAGGTTTAGTGTTCAGTTTTTATCAGGTGTAATTTTAATTTTTTAAAATATTATTTTAAGGCTGATATTGTAACTCCTAAGGGATTTTGTGTTGTTTTAGCCCTACTGGTTAATATTTTAGTTTAACTTAGTTATTATATTAATAAATACATCTTTAATAAACTTTCAGTACTGTAAGAGCAAAAGCTTTGGTGATTCTATGTTTTTATAGAATTGATTTTACATTTCCCATTACGAAATGTTTCTTTTAATCAGTAAAAAATCAATTCCTCAATGTCTATGTTCTGAGTGACTCATGTTTCTTTGCATACGACCTCACTGCAGTCACTATCAGACTGAAGTACGTCGGTAAAGTAAATGGTACCAAAATAAAATAAATAATATATTTAAGCTTTTAAATATTTCTAAAAAGGATTTGAAAGGCATAAAATGAACAAAAATACAGGTTTTGGTCAAAAGTCTGTTTACTTTGTTCTGTTCCTTACAACGACAATTTAAAATTCTTTAATTACAAACTCAGTTCTGATATTTTACAATTAAAAAGATCTTTAAGGATAACTTTGATGAATAAATAAATCCAATTCTTTTCACTGAATCCACAGATGAGACAAACCTGACTCATCTCATGTTTTTAGGCTCTACAGCCTGATAACAGACGTGTAGTTTGGTTGATCCTTAACTCAGACTGGTGTCTGAATCCACAGCGACAGAACAAAGACTCGTCTCCTCTGCAGAGTTGCACATCTGTCCTTGTGTGTCTGTGTCAGGTGGTGGGGCTGGGAAACCCGGGGATGGAGAGTACCAAACACAGCGTTGGGATGGCGGTGCTCGGCGCTCTCGCCGCCCGGCTCGGTGTGGCTGACCGTTGGCGTGGCGACCAGCACGTATCTGGTGAGGTCATCCTGTCAGAGATCCAGGACACTCGTGTGGTTCTGCTCCGTCCCAGGCTGCTGATGAACATCAACGGAGTGTCAGTGGCCAAAGCAGGTGAGGTCATCTCTGAGAGTCTTTTTAGAGAAACGTGGTCCAGAAACTTTGAATGCTCAATGTGAAAAATGTTTTCATGTTTATTAGTTTGGCATGCACTTTTGTCCGAAGTGACTTTCTTGTAATTGTTATTTAAGGAAATATTCAGTTACCAAAAGGAAATGGCTTCTTAAATGTCTTTTTTTGTTTGTTTATTAGGTTTATTTTGGTGGGTGCTGAGTTATGTATTTTTTTTTCAGCTGGTAAATATGGAATCAAACCTGAAGACATCCTGCTGGTCCATGATGAACTGGACAAACCTCTGGGGAAAATTGCGATCAAGCATGGAGGAAGTGCCAGGTTGGTGTTTCTTTGTTGCACTTTTTAAATTCTGTCTACTTTCCTCAAAACATGCAGTAAGTGTTTAACGGATGAGGTTAGTGAAGTGCTATCAAGACAATATGTTTATATAAAAGCTGGAAGGAGCTTCAGCTTCAGGAAACCCGTTAAACCAGCGCTCCAGTGCATTACATGCATTCTTTATAACGGCCAGCAGGGGGAGTTACTGTGTTTGCAAAGAGGAAAGGAAAAATTAGAGATCTGTGGAAAAATGACTTCTCCTCCATAGATGTTTGACTTCTGTGGTATTTCTGTTATAAGTAATAATGGTTTCCTTTCTCACGTCATCAGAGTTTACATCATGCATTTTAAAAGACTTCTTGTTGCTGAAGATGTGGTGGAAATTGACAATTTAAAGGTTGGAAGAGAGAAAGATTGAGATGTTTATAAAGCAGGAGTGTAATCATACAACCTGACAGCAGGGGGTGCTGTTATGTAAACAGCAGAAGCCCTAGCCTAGACAATAAACTTCTAGACTTTTCAAATCTGTTTGTAATAATGCTGTAGCAACCTCATCCTTCACTGTAAACTGCTGCTGTCAAACCCCATTTACCTCACGTCAGATCCAGGGTTTATTTTTAGTCATTAAATTAGACGAATCATGCAGTCACCCTGTTTTTTATGTAACTCACACAAAGACAAAAGTTTTAAATAGCTTTTACAAAGTGTTGACATAAAACAGAGTTCTGATGTAAAAGGAAGGGAAAGTTCGACCTTTAGTCAAATGAACTTTGACTCTTTTTCTTCACAGAGGTCACAACGGCGTGCGCTCCTGTGTGGACTGTCTCCAGACTGATGTAAGAAACTGTTTCAGATGCTTTATACACTAGGACAAAAAAGACCTACAACCTCAGTGAACTTCTATTAACATCAATGTTGTAGATGTTTTAAATGATTTATTACTAAAAGTCTGCCACCAACAGCATAAATAAAATGTCGGATAACCTTAATAATGTGTCTGAAAGCCTAAAACAACGTTTAAGGGGAAATTAAAAGTCGATCATCCTGCAGGTGATGCCCAGACTCCGGGTCGGGATCGGCCGGCCGGCTGAGAAAACGTCTGTGGAGCGTCATGTTCTGAGCCGCTTCACCTCGGAGGAGAGGAAGATTCTGGACTCGGTTCTGGTTCAGAGTGTCGACCTCCTCCTGTCCCAGCTCTCCCAGCCAGACTCCAAACAGGACTCTCAGTCTGACTCCTCGCCAGCAGGGGGCAGACGAGCAGCACAGCAGAGGGAGCAGTCTGCTTCACCATCTAAGGACCGCACAGCTGCTCAGAGCTGAACTTTTGACTCGGTTTACAGATACGAGACATTTCAGTTTTGTTTATGAACTCGTGTGAGCGGTTTGAGAGCAGAGCGCCTAACGACTAGACTAGACTGTCCAACCTCTGGAGAGACTGATGACATGCCCATCAGCTGGGAGTTTAGGTTGCCATGGTGATGCTAATCACAGCATTGTAACAGATCCTAACTAAAAAGTATCATGTTCATCAAATGAAAGACTTTTTATTTTGTGAAAGACATTTTTACATATTTATATAAAAGTTTTGCATTTAGAACACTTCTGTGCTATGAGATTTAAACAAACAGAGATCTTTTCACAATCCAAAGGCACAGGAAATCCACCGCCTTTGTTCTCTGAGGACGTTTTGACACACAGATGAGGAGTTAGTCTACCTCCACTCAGTCCCTCTGACCCCAGAGGGTCCAGATTCTTTACAGCACATCGGTTCCTGGAGCTGTTTGGGTCAAACTAAGCCCACCTGTGTAGCCTCTCACTGGAAACTCCAGCATTCGTCTGGTGATGTTCCAGTTCAGCACTAAGACCTCCACCCAGTCCACACGTCACCAGACTTTATAGAACCTCTCACAGGTGGTGGATCCACCTGATTTATTGGGGGTGTAATGAATAAATATATCAGCAGGGTTCTTACAGGGGCCTGAACTACTTGAAAGTATTTTCTGGCTGTTTGGGATTGGTTAGACCTCAGAAGCGTGCAGTGGAGAAAAAAGTATTTAGAAATAATGAATTTTCAAGTTTTCACATTTACAATAAAAGAGGTCTGTAATTAAATTGTAGGAACAACTGAGACAGAATCTTAAATAAAGAAATCCAGATGAACCAAATTATTTGATTGATTTAATTTTTTTTTATGCTGGAGAGACGACCTATATTCAGTGCTCTGACTGAGGGAAGGAGGCTGTTTCCCAAAAACAAACACAACTGCTTCTGAATGCTTAAAACATCCTTAAAGAATTACAGTTGTAGTAGAGGAGAAATATTCATTTTCAGCATTTTATGCTTTGCTCATGTGACGCTGTAGCCTGGCAAGCCAGACTTATATTCACATACAGTGGTGTGAAAACCTGTTGTCCCCGTCCTGATTTCTTATTCTTTTGCATGTTTGTCACACAAAATGTTTCTGATCATCAAACACATTTATTAGTCAAAGAGAACACAAGTAAACACAAAATGCAGTTTTTAAATGATGGTTTTTATTATTTAGGGAGAAAAAAGATTTATACATTTATATTTTTACCTGAACAAATCAGACCCTGCAGGTTTATCAGTTTATTTAATGGTTACATATTTAATGTTTAAAATCCACATTTCATTTAGCAGTTATTTATTTGTCATTTAGCCACTTTGATGATGTCATGTGGAAGTACCTTTAATAAACAAAACACAAACATGTCCACTGGCTCCTCCTCTTTTGCTGGTGCTGACGTCCCTCAGACACTCGGCTCCTTCCTGGTTGTTGTGGCTCTTTTGACTTCGACCATATTGATTTCTCCTTCCGATTGTCACACTAATTACATTCCACATCAATTAGTTGTCTTTAATGAGTAGCATCCCTGCATTCTCACACTGCAGAGAGCAGAGGAATGGAGGCTTCTGCGGGGGGGAGGTGATGGTGTGCAAAAAAAAAAAGCCAGAAAAGAGCGGAAAGAGGCTGACGAGCTGCTGAATGAGGGAAATCAATACAAAGGAGGGCGGTAGATTGCGATGGAGGGCTGAAGAAGAAAGGCAGCGAGAAACAAAAGGAGGCAAACATTGTTTAGACCCGGGTTGGTGAGGCCTTCTGTCCTGCTGCAGCCCACAGTCACAATAGCTGCACGGACACACTTGTGGACATGAGCTGAGAGGGGGGGTCCAAAGAGAACTTCTGTGAGACCCCCTCTCTCCAAAACCCCTCATCTCTCTGCTGTGACCTCGTTGAACCACCCATCGCCTCCATCAGGCCACTTTCCCAGCCTCTCCTCTGCTTCATGAGCAGCTTCAATGACTTTTCTTCTGCAGGGGTCAGAGGTCAGCAGCAGGCTGGACACCCGGGCCTTTAGAGAAAACCTCAAATTTATTCAGGGACGGGACCCTCACCCAACAAATCTCCCCCTCCGCTCTCCGGCCAGGAGAAGCTGCCCTGTGGGGGGTCCGCGGAGACACAAAACGCCCCCCCGACTCCTGCGGTGGCGAGGAGGCTCATTCGGAGGAGCTGCGTTGACCTTCGTTTCTTACACGTCTGATCAATATTTCTGATTGCCTTTGAAGTGCAGCTTTAGAGTTTTGGCACATTTGGAGAAATGGCCCCCCCACACACACACACACACACACACACTTTTCAGACAGAAATGTATTTTCTATCAAATGAGTTCAAATTACTGTAAAATCCAAACACAGGAGACGTTTCTGATTCATACTGTGGAAATGAAGAGGTTAATCAGTAGCTGGAGGTCTACCTTCACACGTGTGTGATCTTTAATAACATCCCAGTCTTAATCCCTTTGCAGCCATAACAGCTTCAGCTCTTCAGGGAAGGTTTGCCTCCAGGTTTAGGAGTGAGTTTATAGGATACTAGGGATGTCCCGATATTGATATCGGAATATCGGATATCGGCTCCAAAAATACGATATCGGATTATATCGGACTTCATCAAAAATCTCAGATATCAGCAGTCGTCACTAAGAGCAATGACCTCATTCTTTGGGCAGTGTATGAAACTCTGAACACTCACATTGAAGCAGTTGGTCATTTTGTCTTTTTCTTATGTATTATATCGGATTGATATCGGTATCGGTCAATACTGAAGGCTGTAATATCGATATCGTATCGGAAGGGAAAAAGTTGTATCGGGACAGCCCTGTAGAATATTGAACGCATTGTGAGGTCAGGTACTGAAGGCCTGGCTCATGCTTTTCTACCGAGGTAAGGTCAGGACTTTGTGCACCTGAATGCATCGCTTTAGTTTCCCAGAGCCTTTGGTAATTTGACTTAATTCACCTCTGAGTCTTCCTTTTTTGGGAGATGCTGGAGAATCTGGTACTTTAAAGGTGGCGCCTGGAGCAAAGCTCCTCTCTGATTGGCTGCATACTTCCACTGTCTCACCTTCTGTCCCATGAAATCACACTAAAACTAGTCAAATGTGTTCAATTCAACTGGATCGGTAGACTGGTGTGTCCAAGCTGCTCTCTGTGGGCCGTTTGCAGCCGTTGGAGTGATTTTGTGTCGTCCTCATTTGCAATTCAAGATCCAAACACTCAAGGAAACATTTATATCAAGAAGTTTCTACTGTAAAGCCTAAAACAATGATGGTAAAAAATAAATTTAAGGAAAATATTAAATACAATACAAAACATTTCTCTTTAATTACCAAACTATGATTTTTACTTAATTTCAGGACCAGAAACCCAACATGACTGAAACCCCAAAAACTAAAACAACACAGGACTATTTGTGTTTCTGATTATGGGTTAAAATTTAATTTTATTCACAGTAACAAACAAATCCTGTAGATTTGATGCTTTTTTTTTTCTTTTACAAGACATTGATCTTTTTATAAGATTTACCAAACAAATGCTTGTTGTTTTCATCTAAAGTTTGGCACATTTAATGTGTTGTTGAGCAGGTAAAAAGAAAAAAATTACAATCAGTGTATTTTGTGTTTTCTCTTATTTTAATTGAGTGTGTTTCCCCTGTTCTTGTTTTAGTCTCCTAATGGGGACGTCTGAGCTGTTTCTTTCTGATTCTGAATGAACTAAAGACTCTGAGGTTTGTTACAGTGAGTCCAGCCTGTTGAAGAGCTGCTTCTCATTCTTCTCAAACATTAATAACGTGTCCTTTTCCTCCTTCATAACAATCGTCTCAGCGATCTCGGGCCTCTGGCTCTAAATGATTCTTACAGCAGGCCCCTGAAAAGGCAGCAGCGGGGCCCTTTAGGAGCATCCGACATGCAGAGAGAAATCTGACTATGGAGCGAGGGAACCGCTGATGAGAGGGGCTTACAGCTGGCCTGGAGGCAAAGCATGATGGGAGATTTTTCCTTTAGCATCTTGTCTGATTGTTTATATTTAGTTTTGAGATGATGGATTGTTCAGAGTTGATCAAAATGTGAGAAAAATGTAAATACAGACATATTTCTGTTGTTACTTTTATTTATGTTTAAAGATATTTAGGGTTGTCTGCAGCGATGAGCAGTCAGTGTCTTACCTGCAGAGGTTTAAGGATTTCTTGGACATCTTTTCAATGTTTATAGATATTTTAATGTTATTTTAGGATTACTGTGTTTTTAATGCTGTTTTTAATGTCTTTTTTCAGAATAAAGGACATTTAGCTGTTTGCTAACTTTGGTACATTTTACATTTGATTCAATGTTATTTGATGTTTTCTCTTTTAGAAAGAATTCAATAAAAAAAGAGCAAATAAAAATCCCTGAGAGTGATTTCTGAATGTATTCAACTAATATTCTGTCAGTTTGGAGGGAAAAATAAATATATACTTTGTGTTTGTGTTATTTTATTTGTTTATTTGTTTGCATAGTGTCCTAAAAGGCTTTTGTTGTGAATTGCGACACAAATAAACAAATTAAAATTCACTTTAATGAGTGCAGATGTGCTTTTATTGAGTTTAGTCTTAATCATTTATTTGTATAATGAGTTCATTCATGATGTTTTTGTCCCAACAGTCTTTATTCAAAATGAATATTAAGTAAACAATAAATACTATACACCATAACTTGATTTAGGCAGTAATTTTAAAATATGTTTTAATGTAAAAAATGAAGAAACCCCTCTTTATTGTTCCTCCTGAACAGAGGCTCTTTGATGCATCCTTTATTTGTGTGGATCCAGTTGTTTATTGTTGTTTTTTATTATTGTTTGGCTTCACAGTGAGGGAAGTCTCCATCAGCTCCAGCTGTAACACGTCATTCTGAGCTGTGTGTGTTACTGTAGGGTGTGTGTGTGTTACTGTAGGGTGTGTGTGTGTGTTACTGTAGGGTGTGAACAGGAGGGTTAACAGTATTTTCGTTGTGATTAGAAATGAAGAAAAGGAGAAAATGAGCGCGTTGTTTCTTTAAGAGCTTCTCTCCTTCATTGGCAGCTGCTCTCTCCCTCAGTGCAGATTCATTACTCCTCCTCCTCCTCCTCCTCCTCCGGGTACAATAGGCATTTATCATCACCCCCGCGGTGCGTGTGTATGTGTTTATTCAAATCTCAGTACCAAGAGCGCACCGGCCCCACTCCGGAGCTCCTCTGTCGGTGACGCGGACGCACCGGCGCTTATTGTCGGAGGAGCCCCAGAAAAGGGCCAGCACATCGGCCGGAGGAGGAGGAGGAGACTCGGGGAGCTGTCACCCCCGTCCTCCCTGCGTCCAGCCCGGGGAGCATCCATCCTCTCTGCCTCCACTTCTTCCCTCTCCTGGAACTAACCGGAGGAGCAGGTGCAGCAGACCTGCAGGACATGAAGTCCCTCCATGTTTTTTCTTGCAGGTTTGAATTGGGAACAGGCGCAGCTGGAAGAGTGTGGTAGTGGCATGTTTTTGGAGGAGGGGGCTGATGGATGGAGGGATGGATGGAGGAGACAGATGCGTCGTAACAGGTGCAGACATGGCGCTGAGGAGTTTGGGACTCCTCCGTTCGGCTCCACTCTGCAGGCGACTCGTCGGTTGGTTGTGATTTTTTTTATTTTTATTTTTTTTATTTTGGTTTATTTTGGTCACATTTTCCCTCAGATGCTTTTGAGCCGGAGAGCCTCTAATGAGCTGCTGTAATTGGAGGATGTGTCCGAGCACTCTTCTCACTCACTTTTCCCACTTCTCACCCAGAGAAAGTCTCGCTTTTTCTGACGTTTCTGGGTTGATTTCGTGTTTTTTTGAGCTCTAGCTGCTGATTGTCCAAACGCAATTCTTGTGAAATTTTAAATCCAAGCCGAGAATTGTGCCTGGACATCTGTTGCTGGATGTTCCTGCTCTCCCGGTGCGTTTGGAGAACCACTTCCTGCATGTCGCTCATTCGATTATTATTTTTTCTGATTTTTGAAGGTTTGAGTTTGATTCCTCCAGATTTGGGGGGCTTTTTTCTTCCAGGGCCTTCAGAGGGCCTTTTTTTTATCTGACTGAACTTAAAATCCCTCCTTTTTTTGGCTCCTTTATGCAAAAATCAACTCCTCGGATTTCTCAGATTTCGATGACAGGCCTGCAGGAAGATTTTTAAAAAACGAAGCTCAATAATGAAGTATTTTACAAGCTGGGACGTTTTTTCTGACTTGTTGGAGTGAAACTAATATTTCTCAGGCAGCTTCTCTTTCTTTCTTCGCACTTTTTCCTGCAAAAAAAAAAAAAAAAGCTCTGAGGGAAGGTTTATTGTCGCTCCACTGGTGAGCTTTTGTTGCCGCCTTTTGTTGGCGTTTTGGGGATTATAATTTGCATAATTCTCCAGGAATGTATCATTTTAATTTTGTTTAACAAACCGTGACCTTTTCCAAGCCCTTTATCCTTTTTGATAAAAGGCGCCATTACAAGCCAATAAAGACGGGATTCGTTTGTACAGATTCAGCTGTTAATGAATAATAAAGAATTATTAACCAATGGGAGAATCCGATTTTTTGTTGCATGTTTTTCCTCTTTGTTCTTTTTTCTTCCATCTTTTAAATTTTATTTTAAATTCAGATTTAATTTCTCATTTCTAAAACTGGACAGAATGATGACAAATAAATGGGACAAATCATAAGTGTTAAGCAACACGAGGCCTCCTGTTTAGTTTGTATTTAATTTAAAAGACATTTGAATGTTGCAAAGAAAAGCAGAATTTAAACGAATAAAACTAAATTTAAAATGTTCAATTTGTTGGAAACAAATTTAAAAATATCAAAAATCTACTATGTCATTATTATTATTATAATTGTTTAAATTAAATTTGGATTTTTGTTGTTTAAAAAGAAATGCACGCTGCAACTAAATTAAAAAAGTTCCCTGAGGCGTCAGCAGCAGAATAAACCAAGCGCTCCGTTTGACTTCGGCCTCCTTTTGGTTTGAGGCGAGGGTCTGTTTGATTTTCACACCACAGCATCAGGTTGAATCAGGTGGATCGGGTCTCTTCTGGCTAATTTGCTGCTGTAATCCGCTCCCAGCATGCAGCTGGAGGAGCTGATGGAGGATTAGGAATCTCAGGGAGATGTGTGTGTGTGTGTGTGTGTGCATGTGTGTGTGTGTGTGTGCAATCAGTTCACACAACTACGAACATGTTTTCTAGAAACTTATAGAAACATATTGTCTGTTTTATTCCGCATCCTGAAGGAGGCAGGAATTGATCGTCTAACCTTTAACTTCTGATTAGCGTCAGCATTGAGTTTACAGACATATTTTATTCATTCAGTCCAAAAGTGTTCTAAAAGTCAGGCCTGGTGGCTCAGATTCTGTAGGATTAAAACTCAAATTCATTGCAAATTCTTCACTCAAAAGGTTTAATAAATGCATCTGTTGAAAATGCAAAAAAAAAAGTTTTCTAATTCTTCTTTAAAACCTCTTGTCTTTTGCTGATTTAAAACACCAGTTTAAAAAAAGAGAGAAAAAAGTTGCTTGCACTCAGGACTTAATAAAGATGTTTTTTCTGAAGAAACAATTCAATTTAAACCTTAAAATTCACAGTTCACCTGATATTCGTACCAGTATTTTTTTTTTTTTTTAGGTCAGATCCAATTTAAAAATCTCAGTTTTTCACTCACATTTAACCCAGAACCATCTTATTCTTAACCAGTCTGAAAGAAATCCACAACCTCATAAAACCCAGAAGTGCTGATGCTGCTTTACCTGCTCTGCTGATGAGTTCCCTTCACATGCAGCGAAGTTCCCCTCAGCAGGAAATGGATCAGAATCGACAGTCGTATTGATGACAAAGATATCTTGAGGAAACAATTAGCAGAGCAGTGTAACGATCAGACAGATCATTACAACCATTTAACCTCGCTGTCATCTGCTGATGAGGTATGGACTGGTTACTGATGCAGGCTGGAGTCTAAAAAGCTGACATGAAGGGCTCCAGAATATCTAGTGTACTTTATTTCCTTTATTTAAACACTAAAAAATGCATCAAATGAATCAAATTTGACTTGAAATCTGCTAAAATGCTCCAAAGCTCTCTCCTTTAGATTGAAGTCGATGAGTTTTCAGGCTGTTTTTTAAAGATGTCAGTTTAGAGAGAAGCCCTGGTTCTTTCCTTTGAGGTCGACGTGTGTTTTATGAGCGTTATCGTGGCTGTGCTCATATGACGCAGCGTTAAAACGTTTAAAACACGCGTTCTCTTCCGGTTTGGGCCTCCATATTGGATGGCGTGGAGCAGCTCCCGTATCACTGATTCCTGCTCCGGGTCACTTGTTTCCTCCTCCTCTTCTCAACATCATCACCACCTCCACAGTCACATGACCCGGGCTGTGTCATCATTGGGACACACACACACACACACACACACACACACACACACACACACACACACACACACGGCTGCAGAGTAAAAGGAGGATGGAGATGAAGGGAGGGGAGCAGATGTGGGCGGAGGAGCATCACAGGGTGACGTCACATCACGACCTCCTTCCCAGCATCCCTCTCTCCCTCGTTCCTTCCTATAGCACATATACAGCAGAAACATCAACGCACATTTTGTATGCGTGTGTGTGTGTGTGTGTTTCACTCCAATCTGCAGCATCAGTTTTGGACAAAGTCGACGCCGCTGAATATCAGCGAGTCTGAAAGGGGTTCATTTTTCTTTTGGGGGTGTGAGAAGGACTGCAGCATCTATATGATGTGCACCCCACCACCCCTTACCCCTACACCCCCACATTCACACGCACACACACACACACACACACACACACACACACACACACACACACACACACACACACTGACCCAAGCAGCAGCAGCAGCCCATCACCTTGAGTAAATTTTACTACGCTCACTACTTTTGGACATTGTTTGCAGCAAATAACACTTTGACCTTAAAATGACTGAATTTAACAAATGTCGACTTTATGACTCACACACTCACACACACACACACTCACACACACACACTCACATGGACACAGCGTAATAGAGTGTGAATTTACACTTTTGTTCTATTTCACACACCCCCTTTCACCAGCAGCCAGAGACGCCCGGGACGTCTCACCCGTCTACGACCGAGCCGCCATCACCATTCCCCCCCCCAAAAAAACACACTGCGCCACTGTTCAACCCCAGCTGCAGACGCACAGCTGCAGAGGCGCTCTGACATCACCGCGTCCTCACAGCCAATCGTCTGCGCTGTTTATTTTAAGCAGCATTTGCTGGATGGTCAGAAGGCGACATGTTGGGCAGGAAGTTTACGTGTTTTTGTGATGGTTGACAGCTGATGGTTTATTAATGAACTCAGATTTACTTTGTGTTTATGGCGTCAATGGTTGCACTTTATCTACAAATCAGAATCAGGTCAACTTCTTTCTGTCAAACTTGAGTTGAAAATGTTTTTTCCTTAAAAACTGGTTACTGTTCCACTGTGTGCTCCATCCCAGAAGCCCAGAGCTTTCCTCCAGATTAGCATCAGGCTTTGGTTTTATACAGTTTGTATAATAAAGCTTGACAAAGTTTGTCCATGTGGTTCCATCAGTTCTTGATGCATCTGATGGATCAGAGATCACTTCTTGTGCTTTATGCTCTGAAATCCACAGATTCTTATATAGAATTTATAGTAAATGGACACAATTTTGCATTTTTTTTGTAATTTGCTTATTACAGGGTTTAAAAAACACAGATTTGCACAAGATTTAGATCGGACGGATTTCTGTTCTGACTTATTGTTTGTTTCTATATATTTTTTTTTTACCAAGTATCTATTTGAGACTTTAAAAAGCGTCTGAGCAAGTTGTCCCTTCTCCTTTCAGGAGTAAATGTTGAGTTTGTTCGGCGGGATAAGAGAGCAGCTGCAGGCTTGCAGCTCCTCGTCTCTCTCAGCGTTATTACCATAATTTGTGGTGGGAAAGAAATCGCTCATCAATCAGAAGTGTTGGGAAAATGATCACGTCAAAGAGCCGAGGCCCGATGTTTGAGCAGCGGCCTCACTGGGGTCAGCTCGTCGATGTGTGTGTGTGCACGCGTGTGTGTGTGTGTGTTTTGTCATTAATCACTGCAGGTTTGAAGAGAGCGAGAGGCGTCACAGCCTTTATCCTCCCGTGCTCTTCATCCTCCTCCTCCTCTTCTTTCACGGCCGGTGGCCTTCGCACCCCATCTGACCATCACACTGAGGCCAAGGTCAACATGACTCCCCCCCCCCCCATTTCTACATCTCCCTGCCCCCCCTCCAAGAGTCCTCGTTGTTCACCTGTTGTCGTGGATACTCGATTGTGTCAGAGACCACCCTTCTGTTGTGTGTTTGTGTGGCAAAGGTCAAGAAAGAAGCTAAACTAGCAGATTATCCCTTTGAGCTTAGACCAGACCATGACACTATGAGGGACTTTCAGGGACGAGGACAAGTCTCACAACTCAGCATCACACTCACAACACTATGCAGCGCTGTGAAAAAGTATTAGCCCCCTTACAGATTCTGTCTGTTTTTGCTTACTCGTCACATTTAAATGTTTCAGATCAGCAAACACTCCTCCGTGAACCGTCACCTTATCGTGGTGGAGGAGTTTGAGTGCCCTAACGATCCTAGGAGCTATGTTGTCTGGGGCACTTGTGCCCCTGGTAGGGTCACCCATGGCAAATTGGTCCTAGGGGAGGGGTGAGACAAAGAACGGTTCAGAAGACCCTTCATGGAGACACAATCAAAGAGTCTGAGTACCCGGCCCGGAGGGTTACCGGGGTCCCACCCTGGAGCCAGGCCTGGGGTTGGGGCCCGTGAGCGAGCGCCTGGTGGCCGGGCTTTCGCCCATGGGGCCCGGCCGGGCCCAGCCCAAACCGGAGACATGGGCTCATCCAACTGTGGGCCCACCACCTGCAGGAGGAGAGTGAAGGCTCCGGTGCATTGTGGATCGGGTGGCAGACCGAGGCGGGAGCTTTGGCGATCCGATCCCCGGACGGGAAAACTGGCTATCGGGACATGGAACGTCACCTCTCTGGCGGGGAAGGAGCTGGAGCTTGTGGAAGAGGCTGAGCGATACCGGCTAGATATAGTCGGGCTCACCTCGACACATAGCGTTGGCTCTGGAACCCGAGTCCTTGAGAGGGGTTGGACACTTTTCTTTGCTGGAGTTGATCTGGGTGAGAGGCGGAGGGCTGGGGTGGGCTTTCTGTTAGCCCCAAGACTCTCTGCCTGTATGTTGGGGTTTTCTCCGGGGGATGAAAGGGCAGCTTCCCTGCGCCTTCGGGTTGGGGAACGGGTCCTGTCTGTTGTTTGTGCTTATGCACCAAATAGCAGCTCAGAGTACCCACCCTTTTTGGAGTCTCTGGGACGAGTGCTGGATAGCGCTCCTACTGGGGACTCCATAGTCCTGCTGGGGGACTTCAACGCTCACGTGGGCAATGACAGCGTGACCTGGAGGGGCGTGATTGGGAGGAACGGCCTGCCCAATCTGAATCCGAGTGGTGTTCTGTTATTGGACTTCTGTGCAAGTCGCAGTTTGGCCATAACAAACACCATGTTCGAACATAAGGATGCCCATCGGTACACCTGGTACCAGGGCAGCCTAGGTTACAGGTCGATGATTGACTTTATAGTTGTGTCATCTGACCTGAGACCGTATGTTTTGGACACTCGGGTGAAGAGAGGAGCGGAGCTGTCAACTGATCACCACCTGGTGGTGAGTTGGATCAGATGGCAGGGGAAGATGCCGCGCAGACCTGGTAGACCCAAACGTATAGTGAGGGTCTGCTGGGAACGCCTGGCAGAAGAGCCTGTCAAGATGGTCTTCAACTCCCACCTCCGGCAGAGCTTCGACCGCGTCCCGAGAGCAGTGGGGGACATTGAGTCCGAATGGGCCGTGTTCCGCTCTGCGATTGTTGAGACGTCTGTTGCTAGCTGTGGTCGCAAGGTAGCCGGTGCCAGTCGTGGCAGTAACCCCCGTACCCGCTGGTGGACACCAGAGGTTAGGGGAGCCGTCAGGCTGAAGAAGGAGGCCTACAGGGCGTGGCTGGTCTGTGGGTCTCCAGAGGCAGCTGATGGGTATCGGAGGGCCAAGCGAAGTGCAGCAGTGGCAGTTGCCGAGGCAAAATCTCGGGCGTGGGAGGAGTTTGGCGAGACCATGGAAAAAGACTATCGGTCGGCTCCAAAGAGGTTCTGGAAAACCATCCGGCGCCTCAGGGGAGGAAGGCAGCAACTCGCTCACACTGTTTACAGTGCGGATGGGGAGCTGCTGACGTCAACTGGGGCTATAGTCGGACGGTGGAAGGAATACTTTGAGGAGCTCCTCAATCCCACCGACACGCATTCCGAGGAGGAACCAGAGCTGGGAGACCTGGGGACAGACTGTCCAATCTCTGGGGCAGAAGTCGCTGAGGTAGTCAAAAAACTACGCAGTGGCGGAGCCCCAGGGGTGGATGAGATCCGACCTGGGTATCTCAAGGCGATGGATGTTGTAGGTCTGTCATGGCAGACACGTCTCTGCAACATTGCGTGGTCATCGGGGGCAGTTCCTATGGAGTGGCAAACCGGGGTGGTGGTTCCCATTTTTAAGAAGGGGGACCAGAGGGTGTGTTCCAACTATAAGGGGATCACACTCCTCAGCCTCCCTGGAAAGGTCTACTCCAGGGTACTGGAGAAGAGGTTCCGGTCGATGGTTGAATCTCGGATTGAAGAGGAGCAATGTGGTTTTCGTCCTGGTCGTGGAACTGTGGACCAGCTCTTTACCCTCGCTAGGGTGATGGAGGGGTCATGGGAGTTTGCCCAACCAATCCACATGTGTTTAGTGGATTTGGAGAAGGCTTATGACCGTGTCCCCAGGGGCACCCTGTGGGGGGCGCTCCAGGAGTACGGGGAGGATGGTCTTTTGTTAAGGGCCATTCAGTCCCTGTACCAGAGGAGTGTGAGTCTGGTCCGCATAGCCGGCAGTAAGTCGGACCTGTTCCCAGTGAGGGTTGGACTCCGCCAGGGCTGCCCTTTGTCACCGGTCCTGTTCATAACCTTTATGGACAGGATTTCTAGGCGCAGCCGTGGTGTGGAGGGGGTGGAGTTTGGTGACAGAAGAATCGCGTCTCTGCTTTTTGCGGATGATGTGGTCCTCCTAGCTTCATCGAGCTCTGACCTTCAGCTCTTGCTGGGGAGGTTCGCAGCCGAGTGTGAAGCGGCTGGGATGAGGATCAGCACCTCCAAATCTGAGGCCATGGTTCTCGACCGGAAAAAGGTGGATTGCCAACTCTGGGTCGGGAGAGAGGTCCTGCCTCAAGTGGAGGAGTTCAAGTATCTCGGGGTCTTGTTCACGAGTGAGGGAAGGAGGGAGCGGGAGATCGACAGGCGGATTGGGGCAGCGTCTGCAGTGATGCGGACGCTGAACCGGTCTGTTGTGGTAAAGAGAGAGCTGAGCCAGAAAGCAAGGCTCTCGATTTACCGGTCGGTCTACGTCCCAATCCTCACCTATGGTCATGAGCTTTGGGTAGTGACCGAAAGAACGAGATCGCGGATACAAGCGGCTGAAATGAGTTTTCTCCGCAGGGTGGCCGGGCTCAGCCTTAGGGATAGGGTAAGAAGCTCGGACATCCGGGAGAGACTCGGAGTAGAGTTGCTGCTCCTCCATATTGAAAGGAGCCAGTNCAGTTGTTGAGGAAGCCATTTGATTGGGTGGGCCCAGGTACACAGTGGGTGGGCCCAGGCCCGCCCAGGCCCACCCGTAGCCACGCCCCTGTGTGTGTCCCGTTCTATCTGGAAGGTGTGTGTCCCGTTCTATCAGGAAGGTGTCTGTCCCGTTCCATCTGGAAGGTGTGTGTCCCGTTCTATCAGGAAGGTGTGTGTCCCGCTCTATCTGGAAGGTGTGTGTCCCGTTCCATCAGGAAGGTGTGTGTCCCGTTCTATCTGGAAGGTGTGTGTCCCGTTCTATCAGGAAGGTGTGTGTCCAGTAGCGTAGCCAGAAATAGATTTTCGGCCGGGCCTAATAAAAAATGGGTGGGCCCAAAAATGTAATTGAAAATAAGTGTATTTGTAAATGTCACTTTTGTTTAAGCAGATCTGTGTCTATACAGTGATTCCTCGTTTATTCTGGGAGTTACGTTCTAAAAATAACCCGCAATTGCGGTGAAATCCGCCAAGTATCAGTTTTATATTTTTACAATTATTCCAGAAGTTTTAAGCCTGTAAAACCCCTCACTACACACTTTATACACTTCTCTCAGACAGGCGTTAACATTATCACACTGATCTCGTTTAAACACAACCTGATCATCAGAACGGCTTAATAAATAACTTCATTGATGTTTCTGATCGCGTCTGACGGACACCTCGTTGCGGTAAAAAAAACAAAACAAAAAAAAAAACATTAACACACAGCAGATGCTGAGAGAAGTGATCTGAGAGCTGCTCTGTGTTTATCACTAGAGGTCTCAATTTCAGCCCGAGCCGTCGGGTCAAATACTTTAATTATTTCAGGTCGGACACAGAGAGAGAGAGAGGAAAAAGAGAGGAGCGCAGAGCGCACCGTTTGGAGACATCATGCTGCTCCATGGTTCTGATTCTGCAGTCTGTCAATCAGTTAAAACATCTTTTCTACTTGTAAAAGTCTAGATTTTCATTCCCACCTTGCTGTAGAAAAGAAGCTCGTAAAGGGAAGGAGCATAAGGGCGCTACTCATCCAGACTCTTGGTCAGCGCGCAAAAGGGAGTCAGGACGCACTGCGCTCCGCTCCATGGAGGAGATCGTCAGGACGCATGAACACTGCGCTGTAAAACAAAGTTTAAAGCATGCAAAGTTGCACAAAACATTTCGCGAAAGTACAAGGCTGCAAAATCGTCTCGTCTTCTTCCGCTTATCCGGGTCCGGGTCGCGGGAGGCTGCAAAATGTGAACCGCAAAAGAGAGAGGAACCTGTCAGAAACCGACAGAAAGATCTTTGAACAAAACATCTAAATTCCAAAGCTTATTAACCCTGTAACACAGGACAGGTCCTCCACTTTTTGTTTTTTGAAACATTTTGAAATGAAGATTTGTTTTGCCATTTCTTAAATGCTTTGGTTGACACTACAAGTCACAGCAGCAGACGCACAGTTGCGCTGTTACCGTCTGGAGAGTTCCGAAAATATTCAAAATAGCCAATGAGAGCAAGACTTACAAATGATGTCATAGTTATGAAATCACCACAACACATTCATGCTGTTGATGTCAAATTTACTCTGCTCTACTTCATTTCATGATGACTTAAATGAGATCCCTCAAAAATGAAACAAATATATATATACAGTTGTAGGCTGCATGGTGGCGCAGTTGGTTAGCACTGTTGCCTCGCAGCAAGGAGGTCATGGGTTCGCGTCCCGGCTCTGCGGCCTCTCTGCTTGGAGTTTGCATGTTCTCCCCGTGCGTGCGTGGGTTTTCTCCGGGTACTCCGGTTTCCTCCCACAGTCCAAAGACATGACTGTCAGGCTAATTGGGCTGATAAATTGTCCTTAGGTGTGAGTGGGTGTGTGGTTGTTTGTCTCGTTCGTCTCTGTGTGGCCCTGCGATGGACTGGCGACCCGTCCAGGGTGTCCCCCGCCTCTCGCCCCTTGACCGCTGGAGATAGGCACCAGCTGCCCCGCGACCCTCTGNAAAAAAAAACATTAACACACAGCAGATGCTGAGAGAAGTGATCTGAGAGCTGCTCTGTGTTTATCACTAGAGGTCTCAATTTCAGCCCGAGCCGTCGGGTCAAATACTTTAATTATTTCAGGTCGGACACAGAGAGAGAGAGAGGAAAAAGAGAGGAGCGCAGAGCGCACCGTTTGGAGACATCATGCTGCTCCATGGTTCTGATTCTGCAGTCTGTCAATCAGTTAAAACATCTTTTCTACTTGTAAAAGTCTAGATTTTCATTCCCACCTTGCTGTAGAAAAGAAGCTCGTAAAGGGAAGGAGCATAAGGGCGCTACTCATCCAGACTCTTGGTCAGCGCGCAAAAGGGAGTCAGGACGCACTGCGCTCCGCTCCATGGAGGAGATCGTCAGGACGCATGAACACTGCGCTGTAAAACAAAGTTTAAAGCATGCAAAGTTGCACAAAACATTTCGCGAAAGTACAAGGCTGCAAAATCGTCTCGTCTTCTTCCGCTTATCCGGGTCCGGGTCGCGGGAGGCTGCAAAATGTGAACCGCAAAAGAGAGAGGAACCTGTCAGAAACCGACAGAAAGATCTTTGAACAAAACATCTAAATTCCAAAGCTTATTAACCCTGTAACACAGGACAGGTCCTCCACTTTTTGTTTTTTGAAACATTTTGAAATGAAGATTTGTTTTGCCATTTCTTAAATGCTTTGGTTGACACTACAAGTCACAGCAGCAGACGCACAGTTGCGCTGATACCGTAGCTCGTCTGGAGAGTTCCGAAATTATTCAAAATAGCCAATGAGAGCAAGACTTACAAATGATGTCATAGTTATGAAATCCCCACAACACATTCATGCTGTTGATGTCAAATTTACTCTGCTCTACTTCATTTCATGATGACTTAAATGAGATCCCTCAAAAATGAAACAAATATATATATACAGTTGTTGAGGAAGCCATTTGATTGGGTGGGCCCAGGTACACAGTGGGTGGGCCCAGGCCCGCCCAGGCCCACCCGTAGCCACGCCCCTGTGTGTGTCCCGTTCTATCTGGAAGGTGTGTGTCCCGTTCTATCAGGAAGGTGTCTGTCCCGTTCCATCAGGAAGGTGTCTGTCCCGTTCCATCAGGAAGGTGTCTGTCCCGTTCCATCAGGAAGGTGTCTGTCCCGTTCTATCAGGAAGGTGTCTGTCCCGTTCTATCTGGAAGGTGTGTGTCCCGTTCCATCAGGAAGGTGTCTGTCCCGTTCCATCTGGAAGGTGTGTGTCCCGTTCTATCAGGAAGGTGTCTGTCCTGTTCTATCAGGAAGGTGTCTGTCCCATTCCATCTGGAAGGTGTGTGTCCCGTTCTATCAGGAAGGTGTCTGTCCCGTTCCATCTGGAAGGTGTCTGTCCCGTTCCATCAGGAAGGTGTCTGTCCCGTTCCATCAGGAAGGTGTGTGTCCCGTTCCATCAGGAAGGTGTGTGTCCCGTTCCATCAGGAAGGTGTGTGTCCCGTTCCATCAGGAAGGTGTCTGTCCCGTTCCATCAGGAAGGTGTCTGTCCCGTTCCATCAGGAAGGTGTCTGTCCTGTTCTATCAGGAAGGTGTCTGTCCCGTTCCATCTGGAAGGTGTGTGTCCCGTTCTATCAGGAAGGTGTCTGTCCCGTTCCATCTGGAAGGTGTCTGTCCCGTTCTATCAGGAAGGTGTCTGTCCCGTTCCATCTGGAAGGTGTCTGTCCCGTTCCATCAGGAAGGTGTGTGTCCCGTTCTATCAGGAAGGTGTGTGTCCCGTTCCATCAGGAAGGTGTGTGTCCCGTTCTATCAGGAAGGTGTGTGTCCCGTTCTATCAGGAAGGTGTCTGTCCCGTTCCATCAGGAAGGTGTGTGTCCCGTTCCATCAGGAAGGTGTCTGTCCCATTCCATCTGGAAGGTGTGTGTCCCGTTCTATCAGGAAGGTGTCTGTCCCGTTCCATCTGGAAGGTGTCTGTCCCGTTCTATCAGGAAGGTGTCTGTCCCGTTCCATCTGGAAGGTGTCTGTCCCGTTCCATCAGGAAGGTGTCTGTCCCGTTCCATCAGGAAGGTGTGTGTCCCGTTCCATCAGGAAGGTGTCTGTCCCGTTCCATCAGGAAGGTGTGTGTCCCGTTCCATCAGGAAGGTGTGTGTCCCGTTCTATCAGGAAGGTGTGTGTCCAGCAGTCAGACATGGTGGTGGTAGTGTGATGGTCTGGTCTTCAGGACCTGGATGACTGGCTGTAATTGATGGAACCATGAATTCTGCTGACTACCAGAAAATCCTGAAGAGGGATGTCTGACCTTTGACCTTAAGCAGGACGTTCATGTTGGATAACCCATGGATATCATATATAAAGGCTGGATATTTTACCCATGCTGTTCGCCAATTGTTGTGGAGAGTAAAGGACTGTATGATGTTTAGTTAGGGGGAGATTTGCTGGAACACCTCATCCACACAAACACTCCAATTAGAGAGCGAGGCCGGACACAATGGAACATTTAACGTGGCTTTAATGTTGAAGCTCACTCAAGAATCCTTTTACAGATGTAATACTGAAATGCTGCCGACAGTTTGTTTCTGTTTGTCCTGTCCTTTTATCCCTTTCTTTCTGTTTAACCTTTTCTTGTCTGTCATCCTTCCTGTCTGACAATGTCTGTCTGTCTGGTAACTGAAATAAACAGAACAAAATATAAATGACAATGTGCACTAAGTTAATTAACATACTTAGCTTGACATCAGCTTCAACTAAAATAGCAGTTGGTATGTTAATTAATATACAGACTTTATAAACATACTTAGCTTAGCTTAAACTGAGCACCTAGCAGTTAGCATATCAAATAGAACATTGAAAACACTTAGTAAACTCTGTTACACAAGTAAAGTTAGCTTAAATCATCGCCAAAAGTCGCGACTTAATTTGCATATCAAATGACAACATTAATAACTAATTAGCGATCGTTAACAATAAATAGCGGGTCGTTAGCGGGCCATTAACACACACCTTTATCACGAACGCAGACAGGGTGTCACGCGAAAGAAAATAAACTGCCACAAACGGCTATATTCCCAAGGACCTCTTAGCTGTTTAACAAGGTGCCTGATGTAAATTAACATTCAGCACTGAAAAGTTCTGCCTAAAAACAACAGCAATACTAGGGAATTTACAACACCAATGGACCCTGACGTAGCTACGCGGTGGCCATCTTACCACCGACAGCTGCCCCTTTCTTAACACTGGTATCAATGGTGCATGTACTATTAAATACCTCTAACTTGCTCAATTTGTAGCCGATTTCCAAACCGTTTGCTTTGTTATAAACGTCAGAGACGTGGCTGTGAAATATATTGGTAATGGCCGGGAAACTCATGAACTGTGAAAGTATCCCATCTCAAGTCTATACATAATAAGGTTTGTGTTGCTAAATTTGGTGGGTTGTTTCTTATTTGACATAGGGTTGGTTTGGATAGCTTTTCTCCCTTAAACAATGAAATCATCTTTTCAATTTCATCTTTATTCAGATTTTCTTTGTCTGATGCTGCAAATTTGCTGATTTGAAACATTAAATTGTGACGAATCAGCAAGGTTCAATGTTGAACAAAGTAAGATTAAAAATGACCAGGCATTCTAAGAGGTTTTCTCTGGGATCAAGAGTTTTTATCTCTGTGCTCTGAGTGCTTTTGATGTGTTTTTTAAAGGGCTTTAAGAACTGTTCAGGCAACACGTGGTACTTCTGGGGTACAGTTTGTGAATGAACATCCTGACTGTCTATCCTCCTCCAGCCTGCACATTCCCCTCCATCCTTCAGGATCCGGGGGGGGGGGGGGGGGGGGGGGGGGGGGGGGGGGGGGGGGG
>SSNR01000344.1:101829-124108 GCA_006937965.1 Callopanchax toddi
CCCCCCCCCCCCCCCCCCCCCCCTCCCAGCACCTCTGATGGAACGAAGGACTGGAAAGAGGTGCAGAAGTAAACTGGGAGGTGAAAGTGGCGTTTTACACCAGCTGATGAGAGGAGGAAGAAAGGAAGTAAACAAAGATGAAGGATAAGAAGTGAAAGGGAAAAAGAAAAGTATTCTCTCTTGTTGCTGTTTCACATTAAACCCCAGAAAACAGAATCGTTCTGCTGAGCGTGTGAAAACCAGCTCAGAGGTCACGAGAGGTGTGTTCGGGGAGGTCAGCCTGGCATTTTGGTGTGTGTGTGCGCGCGCATGTGTGTGTGTGTGTGTGTGTGTGTGTGTGTGTGCGCGCCTCATTGTTGTGGACTGAGATGGTGACACACAGCCACAGCAGCTGGGGTAAAGAGGCCTCTGAGCTGACCTTTGAACCCCTCCTCTTCCTCACATTGACTGTGTGGTGGTGGGTGGGGTGGAGGGCGGAGGCTGGGAGCTGATGAAGTCATCACTGGAGGATCGTGGCGAATAGTGGCATATATAGGAGGTGGCTTTTAAAAAGAACAAGAGGACGTTTTCTGAACGTCACCCGATCCAAACTCAGTTTATAGGTGAGAGTTTCATCGCCAATAAATCACAACAAATTAAATCGTTTCCAAAAAGTGAATTTACTGAAAAGTTCACGAGTTCTGGTGGCGTCTCTCAGAACCAAAGGTGACGCCTCAGGCTCATTTCATCAGACTTATTTCCCTTTATGAATAATCTCAGTGTTCAGTCAGTCAGAGTTTTGACCACATCTTGATGCTTTCCTGGTCTAAAATCCATCAGGACACAAAACAACACGAAGCTTCAGCTGCTCAAATTAAACTTGATGAATGAATCACTTTGTGCTGATTGACTCAGATCTCTTAAATGGGTTTTTGTGGAAAAGTTATGAATAATCCTTTTCTGTCAGCTTATTGAACAACCTCAGTTTGAAGAAACAGAGATCAGTTCTGATTGGGTGATGAGCTAATGGCTAATCCTGTCTTAAGGCCAATTCATCCTCCACAAGAAGCAAGTACTTTGTTCTCGCTGGGGGTCTCTGAGAACAAAAATGACATCATTTTGTTCTCATAGGCCCAGTTTGGCAGTGCTTGCGGTTTGTTCTTGTGCACATCAGATGAGCAGAGCTTTTTTTCTGCAGGGCGTCCGAGAACAACTGTTGTGATTGGTCAGAAAGGGAGAATGGGCGTGGTTAGCATGGCTAACGGCATGAATGCTGCAAAATTCCTGCATCACCATGCTGCCACGGTGCTTTTATGTGGCAGCATTATTACACTGATCAGCTGGTACGGTGTGTCGTATGAAAGTGGCTTTTTTTGCCAGCAAGTTAAATGGATACCTTTGAAGATCAGCTGGCCGAGGTGGTGAGAAAATACGCCCATATGACTCGGGGAGTATGAATGGTCCCAGCCAAAACAAACGTATTCTTGTTGTCGGAGCGCCCAGCGAGAACAAAGTGCTTCTTGTGGAGGATGAATTGACCTTTAGCCCTAGGCCAGTATATTTCAACAACTACAGGCTTTATTTGTATTATTTTGGTATTAGGTAACACTCATCAAAGTACACCAGAGCTGTAATAATTAATATAAATAATAATAGGTTAGAATAATTTAATTTACTACACAATTAAAAATTACATTTTTACCTTAAAGCAGCACTCCGGAAGATTTCAGCAAGAGAGCAGTTTTTGAATCTAGCGTCCAAAGGCTCCTCCTCAAAACATCTCGACAAGCGCGTCCGGTCACGTGTGCGTGCGTGCACACGGCGCATATACTTTGGGCATAAACTGTACCGCTCAATGTGTAGGGTTTAATCACTCACAGTTCACAATCTTATTCCAACAACACTCCGAGGGTCTGATGAGCCCTCTCTGTCCCTGCTGCTTCTGATATTAGCTCTGTTAGCACCGAGCTGCTGCTGGACTCTGAAGCTGAACTTGACTCAGCCCTGGATGAACTTTCTGACCAAAATAAACGTGTAACCCTGTCAAGCCTTTCCATTCTGTGAGGTGAAAGGTTTAAAAATAAAAATAAATCCATCTTTAGCTGGAGAATGGGTAGGTTTTTAGTAGAAATGAGCCTTGAGGCTGAGACGCAAACAGAGAAACACACAGAGCGTCCTGTACGACAGCGCCCCCTACTGGTACAGGTTTGGTCGATGCGCGTGCATGTTGAGAGAATGCAGACATTTGAATTTCATTGGCTGAAAAATGTCGGCGGCAAGAAATAATGGAAAGGGGTCTCTAGGAGGAAGGAGGGTCTTCATCAGAATGACAGATGTTGTGGAACTCAACCCATAGATCATAGTTTAGACCTGAAATATCATTTAGAACATTTAGAAAACTTTGATACAGAGAAAAATAATCCAGAGAGCCGCTTTAAAAGATTGTTAATGAAAAAGGTGATTATCTCAGTGAATAATGCAGTTAAGACTCTAAACGTCTAGAAAACCATAGAACAACATCTGACCTTCATTTGGACCAAAACTGATTATAAATATATAAATGATGGAACTCTTACAGAGGGATTGATGAAGTAAAATCTGTGTCAATATGTTAAATCCATATGTGGTTTTTCATGTCTTTCTGATTTATTTTAGATTATAAAACACTTCAATCCCTAGAAAGTAAAACCACGTCTGTTTCCTGCTCAGCACCTGAGGGTAGGAGGAGCCTATCTCACACAAACCTGATGCTCAGAGCAAAATCTCAGGAACCCATTGGTCAATTTTCCTGATTGACACCTCCTTTGAAATGTTAGAACCAATAGAATAAAAAAAACAAACCTGTTGGTTGACTACATTATTTACCAAGTAGAAGAAGAAATGTGAGTTGTGTCACAGGTGCACTAAGCTGAGTGCTCCTCATCTTCTAATGGAAGTTCAGGATGAAGAGTCTGAAACTGTCAGGAAAGGAAGTTTGTTAACATTTCAGTGAACCAGAGACGATGGATTACCTGATTCTGGTGGGTGCTGGAGGTCAAATGGGATTAAAACTCAGAAGACAGCACAGGTAGGAGCTGGTTTATAATAATCGCTGCTGGTTGCTGTGTCTTTTGGTTTGTTTGTGGATGGCTTGTGGCTGCTGCTTGCTGAGTTTTGCACATAGAGTGATGATGGAATCTGTCTCTGAGCTTTTAGGTGATATGTTGGTTGTTTGGTCTGCATTGAGTTTTACCATTGCTACGGTCAGTTTTTCCCAAATATGCCAACCTATGCAAATGAGTGTCTTTTTGCTACTTGGTCGTGTTGTTGCTTGTCCTTGGAACTGAGTTTTTGTTGATTTTAGTCTTTTAGCCGAATCTCTTACTGTTAAGTGGACATGCAACTTGTACGTTCTATAGAGGATAACGCATCTGAAAAATGTTATGGTTCTTCTGAATGCTGTTAGAACCTTTACATCATCATTAAGATGGCACATTTATTTCACACACACAGATACATTTCCATGTTATAAATTGTTTAAACAGATAAAAATGTGTTAAACTTTATTTCAAATTTTATAAATTTTTATGAAAAATAAATAAAACTGATGAATATATTATATGCCAAAAAAATTAACATTGCAACAGGGTCTTCATCAGAGTGGCTGAATACAGAATAGAGGCAGGTAATTAAACTAAATCTAAAACAGGTGTTCATGGTGAAGGTGGGCTCATCAGAAGTAGACTCCCTGTAACAAATCAGCAAAACAAGAACAGAGGTAAATAAAAACATTCAGTCATCATTTCTTAAACTATTAACATTAAAAGGAAATACATTATAAACCAGAAATTATCATCATTATGATTATGAAATGGTTAAATGCAGCATTACAGAAAAATGATATCCATTCCCTCATTGATGCCAAAGGTTCCCCAGTAGCATGTGAGTCCAGTAGGCATCCATAAGTTAACAAGACCACCTCTAGAGGAACGGGACACTTAGTGTCTGGATAAAAAAGAAAAGCAGCAGTATGCACACAGAGACACAGGCTAAAACATTCCTGACTACTTTTTGCCGTCAGCAGCAGGCTATAATTTGTCATTTCCTCACATTTAAATAGAGATGCAGTGATTCTGGATTTGAACGTCGATACCCATTTCCAGTTCTTGTACAGTTCTAGACCTGCCAATACCAATGTTGGCCGATTCCAATTTACTATAATGAACAGTACACATAATCGTTTTCTGGTTGTGGGGGCAGCATCCCCAGCAGGGAGGCCCAGACCATCGTCTCCTCCACCAGCTCCTCCAGTCGGATCCCAAGTCGTTTGCAGACCAGCCTTGAGATATAATCCCTCTGGTGGACCCGGGGGTCTCCTCCCAGCAGGAAATTCAGGGGTCTTCCTGATCACAAGTCTGAACCACCTCAGGTGGCTTTTTGACATGATGGTCCCTCCCAGATGTCCTCCTCATTCCCATCTCAGGGGCTGAGCCCGGCCACCCTGCACAGGAGACTGTTTAACAGAATACATTTGTTTTTATTTCTTATTACCTTGAAATGTATTATTCTGTCATTAACTTTGGGGACCAGAAAAAAAAGTAAGACTTTTTATTGCAGTTTACCCATGAAGCACAGATGTTTTAGTGCATCTTTACTTTTAAATGTGTGGAATGTTTAGAGAACTGAGGGAAATCACTTTTTACCAACAACACCAAATACAGTATGGGGGTTAAGGAAAAAATCTGCAGAGTTCTGATTCAAAACCAGAGAACGGTTTAGGTTGATTTTAACTTTGATTCAGCCCCTTCTAAAAAAAAAAAAAAAAAAAAAAAAGTTGTAAAGCAACTTATGAGCAAAATAATAAAATTAAAATAAAAAAATTAGATTGGACTACAGACAAAAAGAAATTGTTCAGTTGCATGAGAACTGGTAATGTGTCAGCCACAGTACTTTAATAATAATAATAATAAAACTTTATTTCTATAGCACCTTTCTCAGGTCAAAAACCACAAAGTGCTTCACAATTAAACGATGATAAAACACAAAAATACACCTCAGACGCTTCAGTCACCATCAACCAGGACCTTCAGTTGCAGCACTGAACAAAATACTTCTGTCTGTGATGTTTGTGACATTAACCATTAATGCCAGACTTCAAAATGCTTTTCATTTTGTTCCAGCACTAAAATTTACAATGAAATGAAGTGGTTTGACTGTTCCTTTGATTCTGTCAGATAGACCAAGATAGGCCAGATAGAAGAAGCAGAAATCAATCTAAAACCTGAGAGTTTCACCAGAAAGGTGACTAACGGCTGACTGACTTAAAAAATGACAACTACTGAATTTTATAGCACTCGGTAAAAGAAATGCATGAATGAATGAATGATGGCTGCATGGTGACACAGTTGCTAGCACCACTGTCTTGCAGCAAAAAGGCTGCAGGTTCAATTCCTGACCCAGAGTTTGCATGTGTGTCAATTTAGACAAAAACATCTGCTAAAAAAAAAACCCTGATGAGTCTTTATCAGACGTTTGTCTTGGAACTGAACACAACTCAGTAAATACTGATTTGAACACACTTAAAGTTAATTTAATTCATTAAAAAAAATCAATGTCTTATAATCAGCTGTAAACAATTTAACCTTAAAACCTGTTATTATGTCATTCACACAGACTGACTGACGATAGGTTCCTTTAAAACCTGATAAAGTGCATTTGGAGTGTTTTTCAATCAACATACTTCTTTCTGATTGGTACATTTAAGACATGCAATTAAACCGTTACAGAACCCACTAACATGAAGGTGAGCGACGAAAACTTGACTGATCTGCAGGCGAAACATCTGACAAAAATCAGGCGTGTACTGCCACCTGGTGGTGGAAATAGTTATGTTTGGAAGACTAAAAAAACAGAATACTGTCAAATAAAACTAATCCTATAGGTATCAAACTTTATGCTGTTTTTTAATATTAAATTGGTATGACAACCTACATGACCTTAAATGGTCTTTGATATCTTAAAAATAAACTCTCCCAAGTGATGATTACATTAAAAGTCTTCTGTTATCCAGCTAAAAACATTGTTCTCTCTTTATCACTGGATACATTCTCATAATTAAAAACAATGACATTCAAATCTGTTTTTTGTAAATCATAGAAATCTCTGATCCCTTTCATTAAAATAAAATTTCACAATATGATGATTCTCCCAACATCTTGATGAGGAAAGAAGTCCTCGGCTTGGACGGTTTGTTCTGAGCAAAAATAAATTAAAAGCTAATAAATAAACTTAAAATGAATAACCTGATGACCTCCAGCAAGCTGCAACCATGCTGTCCCATTACAAGATAACTCATGTAAAACTAAAGTTGTGCCTGAGGTAGACGTGACTCCTGGTTGAATTACTTTCAGGCAACAATAACTTCTGGCAGACCCTGACTGCACCAGAGGTCCACTTTCAGAAGGTTCCTCCTCGACTCCAGGAGCTGCTCTGAAGTGAAACAAGTTCAGAACAGCCGAGCAGAGTTCTGCCTTTCCACTGACTCACTTCAGCAGCTCCCCTGAGGCGACTGATGAGCAGCAAATCACTGGTTTTGTTCCCAGCAGGCCGTCTCCCTCCACAGCCACCATCAAACGAAGGCACGTAGGCCTAAAAAAATCTCATAAAATAAAAACAAAAGGGATTACGTTTTTGGTTCTGATTTTAAAAAAAAAAAAGCAACTGTCCTGCTTTAGTTCACAGGAAAAAGTTGATTTTGGCAGAAACGGCCTTACAGCCAGCGGTGGAGAAGAATTGTTCCTGAACAGGAGAGTAGATCATGTTTCGCCCGACTGCCTCGACCACGTCACGGCGGTTGCAGAGGCCTCTTTGGCAGAGCTGAGAGCGGACACAGCGCTCCACGTGGTTCTTGGTCAGCGGCAGAAAGGGAACAAAGCTGGTGATGAGCTTCTGTTTAACAATGTCGGACTGGAAAAAACCACCTGGAGAAAAAGAAACTTCAGTTAGCTTAGGGTTCCTTTTAAAGCTGACTAAATCACAAAAGATGATTAGGTTTTTTTTCCCAGAAGGTCAGTACATTATAATAATGGAAGTTTTCTGAGGGAGTATTTCAAATCTCAAGCTGAACAACTCCTACTTGTGTTGCTGTTGTAAACCGTCTGTGCAATGCCTTCTTCCAGATCAGACAACTTAACCTCATCTCTTTCCCGTCCAGCCTGACGGTTCTCCAGAGCCACTTTGTTAATCACCTCCTCTCCTGTGGTGCTGCAAGAAACACAGACAAGAAAAACAAACAATTAGCCTCCCAACCACATTTAAGACTGTTTGGTTGTATTCTTGCTAGTAAAGAAATGCAACTTCTGCCTTCATGTAGGATATTTTTAAGAATTTTTGCACATTTTTTGCCATTCGCTCACTTGGTTTGTGCACGTTGGCTCTTTCTGCATCTCCTGTCAATATGTTTGTTTAGTTCCTGTAAGTTTTTCTTACCTTATAAAAACATAGATGGCCTTGCGGTAGTTGGTGCGAAACACAACATGGGAAGGACCTAGAAAGGGCTCCAGTACATCGATGATACCTGGAGGCATTTTCTCCATCTCATCAAAAATGAAGACGGAGCGAGCGCACTCCGTCAGGTTTCCCTGCACCCAATTCTTTAACTCCACCTGCAAAGCAAAGGAGGAACTATCAGTCTTCTCAGCAGGCTTTCTGTCCAAAATATTAAATAAATCTGTGCCTTAACATCTAAAACTAGGAATTATATTTATCATTCATGTATCTACAAACATTTGATAACTTTGATGAAATGATAAATACTGCAGTAACCGCCAACTCACCCTGTACTTATTAACCAGTTGGGGTGAGGGGAAATGAAGCGTTGGGACAAACTGGTGGACAAATGGGCTGCTCATGGCTGAACCATACAGATGATTTCCCAGCATGGTGCTGACCAGCGTCTTTCCCGTCCCCGTGGAGCCATGGAAAGACAACACCAAGGGCCGATCTGGGCTTTTATTCTTTAGAAACTTTGCCACTTCCTCCGAGACAATGTCCTGAACCAGATGCTGGCCAAAGACATTTTTATAGAGGTCCCACTCCAAGTCTGCTCATTGGAATATAAAGAGGTGAAATTCTTTAGATTAGGATTCAGTCGGTAAATATGTGGACACCATGTTTGACCTATTTATGAACAATAGAGTCAACAACTTAAAATATAAAATTTGTTAAATATTATAAACACAAACCGTAAAATACTGCCCATATTTTTTATTTGCAGCTTTGTGATTATTTTAGCTGCCGTAAATCTTTGATAGAGTACATAAATTCAAAACCGTAGAGTTCTACCAATGAACAAAACATTATTACAATTTAATACAATTTACATATAACCATACCTAATGTTTAATTTACATTGTTACGTTAATTTAATGTACAAGTTAAAGTCAGCTTTCTTCTGTTCTCAGTCAGTGTTTCACGTTTTTTATGGTTTGTTTCTGATCTGGTATTTATTCTGTCTTATGCCAAAATCTTATGATCACAACAGCTTTAAAGCTGCTTGTCTGTTTAAACACAAATTGAATGATTTCTGGTTTTAATTTTTCCTTGTGGCCTGATGTGGTTTATATTGAAAAACAGGCAAGTTTAAAATATACTGAAACTAAACTACTAATAGGAAAAATAATCGGTAAACTGGTAAACATGTTTAGGCTAATGACAGCTGAACTTTGCTTTGCTGACCCAACTAGCCGCAGCGGCTAACTAGCCTCAGTTGTTATGCTAACATGTTGATTAGCAACAAAAGAAATTTACCTCTGATATTCGGCTTAAAGTCACAGTCGCAGCTGTCTGATATTGTGCAGTAAAGTTTCTGAAAAACACAGCAGACCGGACTGTAACCAAATAAGAATAGAACAGACAAGACGGCCAACATTGTTTCCTCCAGTCAAACAGACGGGAAAAAGCTAGCGCTCTTCATTTAGGGCGGCCGGCTAGTTTGTAGTTCTTTCAACTGCCCGGAAGTCGGCCGAAAACACAGAACATATGATGAAGAAGAACTACATTTCCCAGAAAGTAACTGGAGTATGGTTCCTGGATAAGGACACGTTGGAGGATCCACTAATTGATTGTTTTATGACCTCACAACATTATCATGAGATATTAAAACATAAAAGCAGTTTTATAACCAAAAAAAAGTTATATTTTTTTTGTTTTCGCCCCACACAAATGTTATCACATTTTAAAAGACTGCTCACGGAAATACTTACAAATTTAAATAATGGATGGGTGGGCTAGTAAAAGGCTATTTTGCTGTTTTCTTTTCATTATTATTTTTTAAGTTGTATTATGTAACTTTTGGATTTATTTTTTGTATTTTTAGCCTATTTTCTTTTATAAACATTTGTACTTTTAGTTTTTACATTTCTTTTAGTTTTCTTAAGTTAGTTTTTTTAAATTTAGCTTTTAAATGATTGAACATATCAACTTTTAAATTTGTGTTGTTTTTCTACATTTTCAATGTCGTTATTTAGTTTACATTTTAAGCATTTACTTTAACTAAATAATTATATATTTTTATACTTTTTAAAACTTTATTTTGAACTTTTTCTAGGCTGCAAATCAAAATGTAAAGCCCAAGTGATGAGGAAGAGGTGGACACATTTAAACACCTTCCTGAACTTTTGTTTTTCTGCACATATAGCACCTAGGGCTGTGAACATTCAGATCATGAACAGAATATAAGTTAAAAGTTTAAATTACTAAGTAAAGTATAAGTAAAGGTGAAATAAAACAAGACACTTGAATATCAAATACATAAATGTTTTTCATAGTATTGCTAAATATTTTTCTTTTTTTAAGTTGTTGGCTCCTACAATATCTTTGATGGTGATCTCTGAATTTGTAGATCAGTTAATATGAAAATGTGCACAATGAGTCAGATATATTTCTACATGTATTACATTTAAACAGTAGAGGGCGCTACTGTTATAAAGATGCTTTATTAAACATCTAAGGAAAAGAAAAAAAAAGAAAAACAAGCAGAACTTAAACTCAAAATCCTATTTCTGGGAAATCCAAGATTTAATTTCATTAGCAAATAAAATTAACTTTATCAGTGAAACAGAAAATATATGTAGGTCAGATCATCTTAAAGAGTAAAATGTGTGAGAAATTATTTCAGAATGTCGGTTGTAAAAGAAAAAATCACATGGGAATAATCACAATTTTATTGAATGAACCATCATTCCTGTAAATAAAACATTTTTATTTCTATCAAACTTTACAGATAAATATTAGACATTAATATTGTGTGAGAATACTCTGTTCCTGTAGTATGTTCTCAGTCAGAATCACTTCAATCCCTTTACTCTACATGTTTAACATTATATTAAATATTTCCTCACATATCTACATTCACATTATTGGCACAGACTAATATAAAAACTGAGATGTAAATACATTATTTTGTTACTGGCTGAACAATCTGACTTGTATATTTAGGGAAGGTCCAGCCTCCAGGAAAGCTTTTATACAGATGCTCATTAACCTCCCAGACAGTGATTATTTTTATAACAGTTCTTCTTGTAATCACTGGAACAATCACTGACTCCCTAAAGGTTTAACTGCATTAACCGTTACCTCAGTTGTTAGCATCGCTGCTAAAATAGAAAAGGAATTAAAGAAATTCAAAGTCCGGCTGAAGAAAGTTGGAACTAATCCCTCTGTTAGCCACAGCTGGTCTTCATGGTCAATCGTTCCTCTCAAATGTTTTCCCACTGGGCTTGTCTAGTGTAAGAACACCTGATGAGTACAGAGCATTTTTGTGCAAAAATTGCTTTTTCGTCAAATAAACACAAATAAAAATAATCAAGGCAGAATTTGAAAAGATAAAGAAGCAAAACTGTGGGTGGAGATGGGAGGGAAACCAAGAAGCATGTTCATAAAACTCCCTGAATGACAAACACTCAGGAGTAATTGGCTCAAAAATAAGTTTAAAAATGCAGACAAACATTGTTTAAATATATCATATGTCCCTATCAAAAAGGATAAATAGAATTTGTGCTTCACAACATGCTCACTGAGAGGTTTCTCCCACAAACTCCTGATTCTTGTGACTTTTAATTTTAGGCTGAGATTTGACTCATCTTTAGGTCAAACCAGTTCAGATGTAAATGTGATGGAGACAAACCTCCTCTGTTACATCACAGCTGAGTTCTACCGATGTTCCTCAGAAACGGAACAATCTACAGTTTAAACTTTCGGTTGAATTTCAGGAAAACAAAAGCTGCTGAGAGTTGCTGTAAGGATGGGCTGATCCAGGACGAACCAAGTGTTAAAAAGCAGGTCTGGGATCAGCGTCGCCTGAGCGGTGGCTCCAGCTTGTTGGACAAGGCGGTCAGGACCTGGTCGAACTTGGAGAATCTCAGAGCCTGGTTCTCTTCGGCTCCTCTGCTCCCCCACAGCAGCCTCATCTGGAAGTCTGTCAGGAAGAGCTCCCTGATCTCAGCCTGCTCCTGGAAACCTGCAACGTCAGCAGCAGTAGATTTAGCTGAAAAGCGTAGGAATTCACCAAAATCGCTCAAAGGAACTTTGAGTTTCATTAATTGACGTTTTTAGGAGTGCTGAGGAGAAGACAGGAGGCAGAACTGGAGGTAGAAGAGACAAAATGCTGAGATTCTCTTTAGGAGACAAAGATGGACAGGATCAGGACCGAGTCCGTCCATCAGAGAGACGGACCACGTTAGATGTTTAGGAGACCAGATCAGAGAGGCCAGGCTGAGATGGTTTGGACATGTAGAGGAGGGATAGTGATAGAAGGGTGTTTAGGTGGGAACTGCCAGGGGAGATTTATGGATGCAGTGAAAGAGGACATGAAGCTGATTGGTGGAGAGTAGAGGATGTAGAGGACAGGGCTAGATGGAGACAGATGATTCGCTGAAGGGAGATGCTAAAAGGAAAAGAAGTCCTCTTTTATTTTTATATGAATTCAAACATGTTCTGTAAAGGTCCAGATCCAGGTGCATCAGCCTCTCACCTTGTAACTTGTTCTCAGCGTTGGAGCGATAAATTCCCCCCAGCTGAGCGATGGTCCTCGCCGCCCCCAGGTGGAACATGACCACATCCACACTCACCTCCGCCATCTCCCCTGACTCCGCCCCCTCACCCACCACCGAGCTCTTTTCCAGCAGATTTAAGAGGGGGAGGACGTGAGGAAAGGTGGTGTTGGACAGCGGACAGCTTTCTGGAGGACAGACAGAATCAGAGACTTGTCTCACTATGTTTGGTGTTTAATCCACTACACAGGGAGGAGTTCTACCTCTTCCATCATTCAGGCTCTTCAGAAATGGCCTCAGAGTTTTTTCATAAAGAATAGCGCCCTCTGTGTGTCGCTGCCGTAACGTCGTCCAGGTCTGCTCCAGACGAGAGACCTACAGTAGGAAAAGAAGAAGCATTAACCAACATAAATAAGACAAAAACACCATTTTTCATTTACACCATAACTCGATCTGACTACAACTTGTAATAACATTATCTGCATTCGTTTAGGCTGTAGTTTTTACTGGAGAGCAAAATAAAACGGTTTTTATGATGTTTTGAGGTATGTTTCAGACTCTTATTGTGAAGGGCTGAAGGAAGTTCTCTGAGCTCTGCTCCAGCTGCTGCAGAGGACGTAGATAAAGACTGAACCTCTATTCTAAGAACCAGAACCCTCAGTTACATTAATAATAGAACCAGAACCCTTTGTCCTCATTATTACTTATTCTGAGTGGCTCTAATATGACATCATAGATGCAGCTTCTCTGGGTTTTGATTAAAAAAGAAAGGGCTCACAATCTGGTGTTTCTGCCTCCTTATCTACTGTTCAGCTGATCAGACCATAACAACTTTATTTATAAAGAACTTTAAACCCACAAGACCAAAAACAACAATCACACGATACAAATCACTACAACGTAAAAGTAAGGCAGGGACATTTAAAGCTTTAAAAGCAAATAAAATAAAAAAAACTTTAAAAAGGATCCTAAAATGAACGGACAGCCAGTGCAGGGAGGCAAAACAGAAGTAATGTGAGCAAACATTTATGTTCCAGTTAAAAGACACGCAGCAGCGTTTTGGACCCCCTGGAGCTGGAGATGCATGATTCACTAGTCGGTGTAATCCAGCTGATTCAAGGTAGACTCTCTGAAATACTTTTATTTTGTAAGATCCTGCTGTGCAACAACAGTTTCTGGCAGAACATCGAGTACCGGAAGCAGATCTGTAAACACGCCTCCTTTATGAGTACCGTGCTTTAGATCTTATAGGATCTCATCTAACTAAGTCACTTGCCGTTTCTCCGTGCCTTCTAGCTAGCAGGAATGATCGTAAGTTTGCTTTTTAACACAACACAGATGCAGCTTTGCGAATCAAATAAATCAGCTCCACGTTGTCCTCTACCCTCCAAATGTACAACCACACCAGATTACTACAAGAAGACACAAACCGCAGAGTTTAACTGTTGCAGACTGAGTCAACTGGCAGCACTGAACAAAAGTAAGAAGAAAAAGATCTGCTAGCATCGTTCCATTTGTTCCTGCTGTGAGGAGAGACGGGTTTTAGCTCAGAGGTGTGCAAACCTTTCAGGACAACAGCCAAAATCTCCATGTATTTGCAAATTTTTTTTAATTTGTATTACTCAAAAATACATTTGTTTTGTAGAAAAGAAGCTGTAAGTATTTGCAGATGTTCTTTGGTTTAGTGGTCATGAAAATAGGTTAGAAACCAGAACAGGAGATGGTCATTCTTTCAATTTTTACAAATTGAACTAAAGCCTGCTTTTTAGTAAAACTCAAAAAAAATTTTTTTTAATGACCTGCATTCATTATTAGGCCTCACATAATTAAAAATGTGAACCTAGTTAAACATTGTCTGCTGGTTTCAGGAGGTTAAGTTCTCCCGTTCCTGAAATGCAGGGTCGTATGAAATCCATCTGAGGGCCGTAAACGGCCCCCAGGCTGCACTGAGCTAAAGGTTTACCGTAATGATCAGAATACACATGCATGGCAAATTACAAACCCCATGTCTCAATATGACTGGGCAACACAAATGGGAGTAAACTGCAACAGAATCTTGTCATTTTACATTTTAATATTAGGACAAAAATAAAGTTATAATAGAGGAGAATATTTATGTCATCTCCTAAACTAATCTGACCTTCCACAAGAGAACAATCATCTCATTAACCCTGATGAACTCTCCAGTAAGTCCCTCATGGACTAAAGGTCTTTATACTTTATCTAACTTGTATCAAAGCTCCAACATGAATAAAACCAGACAGACGGGATCATGAAATGATCAAATCTTTACAACAGCACTCAAAGATAAAATGTTGATCAGTGGGTAAGGGGTTATGTGTTTTATAGGAAATAACTGACAGCCTAACTATCTGTTACCTTGTTAGACCTTTGCTGCAGGTCGCCCTGTCCTTTTCCGCCTCCACTATCTCCATCCATAAAGATAAAAATACAATAAAAAAAGTGAAGATTCAGTCAGTGTTTCACCTGCGGCAGCTCCAGCGCTCTCATGACCGCAGCGAAGCCGAACATGTTGCCCAGGGTGGTCTTCAGCTCCGCGGCGATCAGGATGATTTTATGAAGCAGAGCGGCTCTCTCCTCGTTCGTCCCCGTGCAGCCCAGCACGTCCACGGCCAGCATGGTGGCCATGGTCTGAAACCTGCAGGAACACGAGCGAGTCAGGGATCACTTCAAACGCAAAAAAGAAAAAAAAAACTCGTAAAATGTTGGAAAAGTATTTTTAAAAGTTGTAAAGAACGCATTCGGCTAATGATTACGTATGTCACCTGATTTTCTACATTGGCTCATATGTGCATTTATGTTAAATTAATGTGTTTTTCTGTGAGGAAAACTTTGCCTTTTCTTCTTTTTTTTTGTATGTTGCAGCAACAGAAAGTGGCTTTAGATCCATCATTTAAACATTTGTTCATTTTAGATTCAAAACCATGAATTTGCAGGATTTAGTGACGTCTACGGGAACTTTCACTTTAAATTGATTTAAGCTGTAAAAGAAACACGCCGATGAGATTATAGCGACCCATCGCCATCAGACAACACTCACCTCTCCAGCAGGTCCAGCCTCAACTGCTGGCCGTGTTGTAACGTGAGCAGCTCCATCCCAGAACCGACTCCCATCATCCTTTGCATCTCCGGAGTCACCTCCGAAATTCTTGCCACCTGGAAACCAAAACTTAGACTCACTTTTGTGTCTCTCTGTTCAAATTTTGACACAATGTGGCAGCATCGATTTCTAAATTATACAGACAGATATTACACTAATAAATGAATGTGTGATGGCGTATTGGTGCCACCCACAAGTAAAAAAAAAAAGGGGGAGGGTTTTAAAAAATTGAACTCAAACTGCTGAGAAAAAAGCAAAACTTTGTTTCCAGGATAAAGTCTAAATGTAGAGAAAAAAGACTAAATACTACCCTTTTCCATAACCTTCTGAATTTCTGAGTGGCCCTAACATGCCTTCATAGAATAGTATTTTTTACACTCATATACAGTACGACATGTAGCGGTTTGAGGTTTTACCATGCAGTCAGTCCTGGTGATGTGTTTTGCCGCCGTTTTGGGATCAATTTCAGCCAGCAGCTCCTTCACCCTCCGCAGGACGCCGACCTCCAGAGGTTTATTTTCTCTGGGCATCAGAGGTGACTGGTACTTGCTGGGTTTATGACAGGAGTTTGTCTCCACAACCGGAGAGAAGTACACATTCCCATCCTCCCGCCTCAGTGGGTCAGCGCTTCCTCCTTCCTCCTCCGCCTGCAGCCTTCCCACGTAGCTCTGAGGGTACAGCTCTGTGTAGCAGCTTCCATCTTTCTCACAAGAGGAAGGGGAGTCCTGCTGCTGCTGAGAGTGCGGTATTCTGAGGTGCTGTCGGCGCAGGGTGCTGCTGGGTGAAGGCAAAGGGCCGGGGATGTTGGAGCGCTTGGAGAGGCTTGGAGATGGAGTCACCGCTCGGCTACTGGATGGACTTCTGGAGGGTGAGGCTGGAGAGAAAGGAAGCATAACTTTAGACTTTTAGAATGTAGTTTCCTTATCTGCATGCAGCAGATTGTCATATTTGCATAATTTATATATATTTCAATCACCTCTCCTACTAAATATTATTTATATAAAGCCAGAAAATGTACTGACACCTCTAAGATAAGATAAAAATGTAAGTTTTTTAAGGATTTCATGTGCTTTGCTCACTTCCTTTAAGAACAAAATGTTTCTCATATTAATGATTAACTAGACAGGGACACGGCGTGCTGCTGCTTCACATCACTTCAGTATCCCAGTCTCGTGGTCTCAGGTTCATAAATCACTGATATTTTATGGTTTACTTGCTGTTTTGTCCAGGTTTTTTTTTTTGAGGTTTTAATATAAAAAACACCTTTAACAGATTTAGAGGAGATGTTTTGTCTGGATGCAATTCCCTAGAATAATTTTTCAGAGCTTGTTGGATTTTCTTTCCCCATTAAATTGTTATTTTTTTCAGAATTATGTAATGTTTTGATCAAATAGGATTTCATAAGGCTCTAGAGACTTATTTAATCTTATTAAATGTTATAATCGTTTGTCACTTATTGATTGAGTTGATGTCAGTCAGGTTCTGTTATCTAATAATGGTTTGTGATCCGTTTGGTTAAACACTGCACTGACCTTCAACTCACAACTGCACTCGTAGTACAGTTCAATCAAGTATTTTGACAAATTCAGCTGCGCCTCTAAAAGTTTATTTCTCTATTTTATCTTTCTGCTTTTTTCTACTGGGATTCTTAAGGCTGTATTTTAGATCAATCCTTTTATTGTCACTATTTAGGGATTAAGTTTACGTAAAAGTCAACTGATGACAAAAATATTTGCATTTTGATATTTAATAATAAGAAAGTTATAGCCGGAATTTAAGCCAAAACTTTAGGAGTTTTCAGTGAGGTAACCCAAAAAAGATAGATGTGTGTAAAAGTGTGTTTTCCAGTTAAATCGCCTTTGTTCTACAAAAACCTGCAATCACAGGTTGTTATCTCAGTAGTACATCTAAAGTTCAGCTCAGTTTGTTACGTGAGTAAAAGTCTGCTCAGCCCTCCCTGAGGTCTTCCCTGTGCCACTGCTGTTCTGGAATACAACACACACACACACACACACACACACACACACACACCCTCCAAGCTGCTCTAACCATCAGAACAGGACGTCAATCCAACATTTGCTGAGAGGGAGACTGGGAGCACAAACGGCGAGCTCTGGCTGAAACGTGACTCATCTGTCGGCAGCAACCGTCTCGGTGAGTGAAAGATGGGCCGAAAATAAAATGTGATATTAATCCTAAAGAGAGGGGTTTATGTAAAAGGAAATCTGAAAGTTTTTTTGGTGTATTTTTGCATGATAATTTGTAAATAATATAAAATCCTGAGTAGTTACAGATGCAGTCTCTTAGAGCCCAACAATAATTTCCAGATGTTCCCTGCGACGTACAGAACATTTCACTTTGATCTGATGACATAAGAACACTTTGTGAAATGCTCTCTAACTGATTCATGAAAACACACAAAATGTGTTTTTTTGCAGAAACATAAAAAATACACATAATCTACAGGGAGGATAAAGCTGGTTTGATTTACTGCAGTAAAGAACATTTTGTGCTTTTCAACATTTTTACTAGAAATATAAATCTATTTTTGATGTATTGTAATTCTTTAGTGTATTTTTAAACATTCTTCTACAAATGTGAATATTAAAATTTGTGACATTTATATTGTACAGTAATTTTTAGGATAAAATCTGAAACATTTTGTTCACGTATACCGTTACATAACATCACAAGCTCATTGTCGAGCTGGAACATGCAGCTGTGCTTTCTGTGAGTACTCCTCAGATTAAAAAAAACTTTCAAACTTTGTCCCTGAGACATTTAAATCCACTTTAGGGAAACTAAGGTGTCATTAAAATGAATGAAATGTACATGAGCACAAAGCTGTGAAACTTGAGAGAAAGATCTACTGAATGTTCCCTCAAACCTCCTGAGATTACCAGGAATTTCACCATTGTAGCGTGTAATCAGGAAACGGTTACTGAGCTGTCTGGAAGTTGTGTAATTTGGAACAAAGCCCCAAAGCCATATGAATACTTATAAAATCCGTTGTACTGAGATTTATTTGGTGCCTAATAAGCTTCTATGGGATAGAATTTACTCAAACTTTTGTCTTTTTTTGAGGGGAGGCATTTAATAAATCCATCCTTATTTCAGCTGGTTTGTCATCTAAAGTAAAAACACTTTTTCTCCTAAAGCCGACTCATAAAGTTTGCACAACATCTGGTTTATGTATTTTGTTAATAATAAAATAAAAACTACAGTAAAAATAATTATTCACAGTGCTACAGCTGTCACTATGACACATTGTGTTTCTAAATGTCCTTAATGGGATGTTTTGGTCACTTTGAAGTGTCGTTCTATCAGTTATTTATCTGCAGAAAGGACCACATGAGGGTCACATGATGACACACAGACAATATAAGAGGATGAGATCAAATACGGGAGTGAATTTACAAAGCTGTACAGGAATGTTCTGATGTGACCACAACACAGAGAGAAACTAAACAGTTGTACAGCTTTACAGCCGTGGGAATAAATAATCAGTGATAACGCTCTGTTTTACATTGTGGATGTTTCAATCTGCCACTGAAGGAGCTGCTCAGAGCCTTCACAGGCAGGTGCAGCAGGTTAGAGGAGTAGTCCAGGATGGAGGTCAGCTGCACCAACATCCTTCTCTCCTCCACAGAGTCCAGCAGCAGCCAAGGACTGAGCAGCTCTCCTAAGCAGCTGTTCAGTTTCTTCCTGTCACGGTTGGAGCAGCAGACCACAGTGTGGTGGATCGTAGAGCCAACAGCAGAGTGGTAAAGTTTTTAGCAGATGGGGACTCGCTCCAAAAGACTGCAGCCTCCTCAGGAGGTGGAGGCAGCTGATCTGAGTATTGCTTCAGTCAGAGGACTACTTCCTCTTTCTAGAGACTCATTCACTTTGAGTAATGTCAGCGATGTGGTCTTTACTGTAAGTAAAAACCTGATAGAACGTCACTTTAATGTGACCAAAATGTTCATTTAATTCAGTTTCTCCAACAAGAAAACATACCATAACACAGCACAGGGGGTGACATCACATCCTGATATGACAGAATAAAAACTGGGTTTGCTAAAGTCTTCAGTAATACAAAAGAGTTTTGTAGCCTTTTGAACCAACAGCCATTTTAAAGCAGAAGTAGATAATCTGAGTTAATTGATAGGGTGACTGTGGATCAGTGGGAGGAGTGGTCGTCGGCCAATCGGAAGGTCGGATTGATACTGGCTTCATTGCAAAAGCCAAAGAGTCCTTGATCAAAATGCTGAACCCCATATAGCCCCTCCAATCTGCAAATAGTGGATGATTGTGACTTTGTGCACTTTGAGTGGTCTAGTCCATTTTACATTTATTATTATGCATATAAAATACAGTATTTTTAATACTTTTTATCAACTCTTATCAACTGTTCTTGAGTATTATCAAGTTATATAATGTTTGAATCTTTGCTGTTTTAAAAGACTTGCTTATTACTGTGGAAAATCATTGAGTTACAAAAGTGTACTAAGGAAAGACTAAAAAATACTTCTGCTTTTTCTAAAAGACACGTCTACTCAGGAAACTGAGTCAAACTGAAACTGCTTATGAAGACATACTATCATGCCTTATTAGGTTATGAAACTGTTCATGTGCTAGTGTGACGTGAAACTATATGATCACGCCTTGTCTGTTGTTTCCAATAAAAAGCCTGAGCACTGAGGAGAAAGTCGAAGAAGTGTTGGTGAGGGAGCTCTATCAACCTCTTTCTTCCCTTTGCGAAGCGTTAAAAGACTTTCGTTGTTTTGTTTTTTCCCTGAACTCAACAGTTTCTCCTTTATTAGGCAGAAAAGGACTAATATCTCTATAGCTCCCTTCAGGATTTTTTTCAGAGATGCACCAATCGACCCTGGTGACACTTGCAGTCTTGCTCTGCACATCCCTTTTGGTGCATGGAGGAAAGGTCTTGGTCTTCCCTGTAGATGGAAGCCACTGGGTCAACATGAAGGTTATTATTGAAGAGCTTCACGCTAAAGGTCATGAAATTGCAGTGATAACTTCATCTGACTCCTGGTACATCAAGCCGGACTCCCCTCATTACAAGACCATCCTTATTAATGCCCCAGCTGATTCGGATAGAGAAAAGATTGAGTTATATGTCAAGACCCATCTCAACATGCGACGCCAAGGCATTTCATTATGGACTCGCCTAAATCTGGAGTATGAAGTAATGACACAGTTTCATATGATGAATAAGAAGCTTCTCCAAATGATAGAAGCGATGTTTGAGAATAAAGAACTGATGCAGAGCCTCCATGATGCCAAATATGATCTGTTCCTTACTGATCCAGTATTTGGTGGGGGAGTTATTCTGGGTCACCGTCTGGGACTTCCACTTGTCTTTAACGTCAGATGGACTGTTCAGGGTGAGGGGCATCAAGCAATTGCACCTTCCCCATTTTCGTATGTCCCAATAGCAGGATCAGAGCTGACTGACAAGATGAATTTTATGCAGAGGGTTAAGAACATTCTGAACTATGGCTTCACATGTTTACAAGTTTGGTACATTGTGACATCAAACTATGCACCCTTTGTTCATCGTCACTTTGGCAGTGATGTTCATTACATGGAGCTGTTTCAGGCAGCAGACATCTGGCTGATGAGAAACGATTTCACCTTTGAGTTTCCAAGACCCACAATGCCAAACGTCGTCTACATGTCAGGATTCCAGTGCAAACCTTCCAAACCTCTCCCTAAAGAACTGGAGGATTTCGTACAGAGTTCTGGTGAACATGGAGTCATTGTGATGACTTTGGGGACTCTGGTGGAAAAACTTCCAGATGACTTAGATGAGGACATTGCTGCTGCTTTTGCAGAACTTCCCCAGAAGGTCATCTGGAGACACAAAGGCAAGAAACCATCCACCCTTGGAAACAACACTTTACTCATGGAATGGTTACCTCAGAATGACCTCCTGGGCCACCCTAAGACCAAGCTGTTTGTGGCTCATGGAGGCACAAATGGGATACAAGAGGCCATCTACCATGGTGTCCCCCTGGTTGGACTGCCCCTTATGTTTGATCAGCCAGATAATTTCTTCAGAATGGAAGCAAGAGGAGTGGCCAAAGTCCTGGACATTGCAACTGTAGATAAAAACATGTTCCTGGAGGCACTGAAGGAGGTTCTTTATGAACCGTCCTACAGGGAGAAGATGAAGAAGCTGTCCAGCCTGCATAGAGATCAGCCCATGAAACCTCTGGACCGAGCCATCTTCTGGATCGAGTTTGTCATGAGGCACAAAGGAGCGGCACATCTGAGAACAGAGTCCTACAAGATGTCCACCATCCAGTACTACTCCATTGATGTTGTGGCATTCCTGCTGTCGGTTGTTCTGTTAATATTTGTTGTTATTATTTCTACTGTAAAGTTTCTCTTTAAGAGAATATGTTGCAGACATAAAGTCAAAAAAGAATGATAAGACCAGAGACACATACCGTAATTTCCGGACTATAAGCCGCTACTTTTTTCACTTGCCATGGACCCTGCGGCTTTTACAATGGTGCGGCTTATCTGTTGGTTTTTTAACGGCCAGCAGGGGCGCACTATCAAGGAAACACCAGAGAAGAGGCGGGACAGTTCGTGCCAAATAAATAGAGCAACACAAAGCAACGAGAGCATAACAGAGTAGGAGAGCGAGACAGAGGAAGTATGGAAAACAAACGGAGAACTGCATATGATGCTGCTTTTAATTTAAAGGCAATTGATCTGGCTGTGAAAGACGGAAATAGAGCTGCTGCGCGTACCCTTGGCATCAATGAGTCAATGGTGAGACGTTGGAGACGACAGCGTGAAGAACTGGGTCAATGCAAAAAGACCAAAAAATCCTTTAGAGGTAAGAAAAGCAGATGGCCAGAGCTTGAAAACTTTCTTGAAGACTGGGTGAACACGCAGAGAGCAGACGGCCGGGGTGTTTCCACCGTGCAGATCCGACTGAAAGCCAAAACAACCGCCAATGAAATGAATATTGAAGATTTTATTGGTGGACCATCATGGTGTCTCAGATTTATGAGACGAAAAGGACTGTCCATCAGGGCACGGACGACTCTGTGTCAGCAACTCCCTCCAGACCACGAGGAGAAAATAGCGAACTTCCGCGAATTTACACAGAAAAAGATGAATGAACATTCCA
>SSNR01000344.1:130360-142246 GCA_006937965.1 Callopanchax toddi
GGTTGCAGGTTTTGTAGCACAGAACAAAAAGTTGTAGCACCAGCATAAAAATTCAGCTACAATCTCTAAAGCCAAAATTAGTACCCATCGTTTAACACACTGAGAAAGTGCTTATTGTGAAAACACAATAACAAGAAATGTCTTCAAACATGTTTATATGTCAATGTAATTTCAAGAAGAACATTTATTCATTCAAATTAGTGTAGATTTTTTTCAAAGTGTGAGTGTGAGCTGAGAAATGTGTGCACAAAACCACAAAAACAGATGTTTTCAGCTGTTATAATCTTTGATTTATTAATAAAATGCAGAAACTGTTATAATTCTACTTTATATTACTTATTTTATGAACTTTGACTCATCTATTTTAAGCTTCTGCTCTGTAGCACTTTGAGATTGTGAAACGGCTATATAAGTTAAATTTATTATTATTATTATTAATTTCGATGTTGAAAGCAAATTCACAGGCAGACAGTTTTGATGGTGTACAGTGAGACTGTGATGTTTTAAAATGTTCACTTGTCTCCTGATTTTGAATCTGCTGCATAGTTCTACTAAACAGATTTTACTTCAGTAAATAAATGTTATTAAAACTTAGGTCTGCTGTCCATTGCAGTCCAAGACTGCAGAGCATTTAAATATAATGACCTTTTACTGTGCCACCCTTCTTTGCCCCTGCCTGGACCCCCCAAGAAAAAAGTTCTAGATACGCCCCTGGGGCTGAGCTGCGTTCAGCGGGGTCAGACTCCGGTGTGAAGCCTCGTCTCCCCCTGACTCGGACCGTGGACTCGTTAACAGACATCAGTGTGACCCGTTCAGATTTATCAGTTCCTCTGGTTTAATGTGTGTCTGAAGCACAGGGACACTTTCAGAGTCACAGAGTTTTTACCGAACAGCTAGAACTGATGGGACTCCGTCGCTAGACTCGCCAGTCGACTCGACGCAGAACTTTAATCCATACAAGTGCGCAAATATAGGCTATATATATTTAATATGCTTTACATTGTTTCAAAGTCATCACGGCTCCTGCGAAGGGTCGGGTGTCGTCCCGCACCAGTGCGTTGAGCCTAGGTGTTTCCAGTACTGGCGATCTTGTGCCAGCTGCGCCACGGCATGACGGCAACTCCGGATTGTTGGGAGGTCGCCCGCAACGACATGGAACCATCGGGTGCGGCCGGGGTTTACGTCGTGGTCGTCTCCAGGCTGCGGCCCTCGGGTCAAAATGCAGAAAGGCTCTGGTCGGATGATCAAAACGGAGACGAAGGACGTGCCCGAGCCAGCGGATGCAGCGCGTTGCGCTGCCAGGCAAGATGCTCTGCACTGGCGCCGCGCCTGAGTTCTAGCGCTAGGTTGGAGACCCGCTGAGGCCACCTGACGTTGTTTTTAAAAAATATATATATATTAAGTTAATTCTGACGGTGTGGTGGTGCGCCACGATCAATTACATGTAGAGGAAACCCTGATCGCACAAGTGCTACGTCTAAAAATAGTTTGTAGCACAGACTGTTTTTTTTATCGCACGCACTGTACAGCCCTGAACATTTTAACTAAAAATTCCTTTTGATGCCTAAATGTATTATTTTTTTCTCCCAAAAGCCTCAAAATGAATGTAAAGTAACACAAAATGTCCTTTATCATATACAGCACCTACATCTCCAGTTTTCAAATGTTTGGACAGTTAACAGTCCTCCTTGGATGTTGAGCATTTTTCTCCTAATACATATTTTTAAGTCAGAAACATTCACTGTAGAACAATGGAACCATTGAATACTTAGAATGTTTTAGTCATTAAAATATTTGCTGTTTTTTATGTCATTTCAGCCACAAAATCTCAGCAGTATATTTAGTAACGCTATGTACATGTATTGTAAATATTCATGAGACTCAGGAAACTGTTATCTTCTTTAGTTTCTTGGTGCTACATCCTTATGGGTTAGAAGACTCCTTATAGATTTATCATAGTGGAAACATTTATGAAACCTCTATGCATGTATTTGAATGTAGGTGGGTGCTTTCACAAGACCTCATTTGTTAAGAAGGACAGCGCTAACATTTCTATATCTCCCATCAGAATCTCTATCAGAGATGTACCGACCAACCCTGGTGACATTTGCAGTCTTGCTCTGCACATCATCCCTTGTAACTGGAGGAAAGGTTTTGGTGGTTCCTGTGGATGGATCCCACTGGATCAACATGAAAGTCATCGTTGAAGAGCTTCACGCTAGAGGCCATGAAATCACAGTGTTGCGTTCATCAGACTCCTGGTACATCAAGCCGGACTCTCCTCACTACAAGGCCATCACTATCAAGGCCTCAGCTGGTTTTGATAGCGAAATATTTGAGTCATATGTGATAAGAACTTTGAACATCCGGCGCCAGGGGGCTTCATTATGGACTCACATTTCTCTAGTGCATGATCTGATGGCACAAAGCTATATGATGCATAAGATGGTTCTCCAAATGGTAGAAGAAATATTTGAGAACACTAATCTGATGCAGAGCTTCCATGATGCCAAGTATGATCTTCTCCTTACTGATCCAGCATTTGGTGGGGGAGTTATTCTGGGTCACCGTCTGGGACTTCCACTTGTCTTTAACGTCAGATGGACTGTTCAGGGTGAGGGGCATCAAGCAATTGCACCTTCCCCATTTTCGTATGTCCCAATAGCAGGATCAGAGCTGACTGACAAGATGAATTTTATGCAGAGGGTCAAGAACATTCTGAACTATGGCTTCACATGTTTACACGTTTGGTACACTGTGACATCAAACTATGCACCCTTTGTTCGTCGTCACTTTGGCAGTGATGTTCATTACATGGAGCTGTTTCAGGCAGCAGACATCTGGCTGATGAGAAACGATTTCACCTTTGAGTTTCCAAGACCCACAATGCCAAACGTCGTCTACATGTCAGGATTCCAGTGCAAACCTTCCAAACCTCTCCCTAAAGAACTGGAGGATTTTGTACAGAGTTCTGGTGAACATGGAGTCATTGTGATGACTTTGGGGACTCTGGTGGAAAAACTACCTGAGGACATCTCTGAGGACATTGCTGCTGCTTTTGCAGAACTTCCCCAGAAGGTCATCTGGAGACACAAAGGCAAGAAACCATCCACCCTTGGGAACAACACTTTACTCGTGGACTGGTTACCTCAGAATGACCTCCTGGGCCACCCTAAGACCAAGCTGTTTGTGGCTCATGGAGGCACAAATGGGATACAAGAGGCCATCTACCATGGTGTCCCCCTGGTTGGACTGCCCCTTCTGTTTGATCAGCCAGATAATTTCTTCAGAATGGAAGCAAGAGGGGTGGCCAAAGTTTTGGACTATGGGACTGTAGATAAAAACATGTTCCTGGAGGCACTGAAGGAGGTTCTTTATGAACCGTCCTACAGGGACAAGATGAAGAAGCTGTCCAGCCTGCATAGAGATCAGCCCATGAAACCTCTGGACCGAGCCATCTTCTGGATCGAGTTTGTCATGAGGCACAAAGGAGCGGCACATCTGAGAACAGAGTCCTACAAGATGTCCACCATCCAGTACTACTCCATTGATGTTGTGGCATTCCTGCTGTCGGTTGTCTTGATAGTACTTGTTATTATTATTTCTACTGTAAAGTTTCTCTATAAGAGGCTTTTTAATAGAAGCAAAGCTAAAAGAGAATGACAAAATACTTTGAGGGAAAAAATGGCTGCATTTCAATCAGGGCACCATCGTAAAAACATTTCTGAATGTTGTCCACCATACGATCCGTATTGTGGGCGTTACAAATCTTACTATCTTGACTATAAGCTTAAACATAATACAATAATCATGTGTTCTGGATTTCTCAGCTTAAAGGGATACTCCACCCAAAAGTGAAATTTTGTCTATTGCCATATTCCCCATAGTTAAGTCGGGAAAAAACAACTTGTAACCAGCCCAGCCGTTATCCTGACCTGGCTCCTTTAGCTTTAGCTAGAAAACAATCTAAGTGAATGGTAACAACTAGCATTGTGAGGGGGGGAAGCCTTGAAATCACCCAATAGTGATACTAATTCTGCTTAGTGACCTCAATTAAAATATCGACTGTAAGTGAAAATAAAAAGTAACACGAAGGAATTACAGGTACTATTTTAAACTCGAGACTACTTGATGACAAAGAACAGCTGTAAGCCTCCGCTGAACGGTGCAAGGACATGACGCAGCGACCCAAAGACACCTACTTCCATAAACGCATATCCACACATTGTTTGCAAACCTCAAAGATGAAGAAAAATAACACAAAAGCGCGAGCTGCACAGAGATTATCTTCAAAAAAACTTTACCGGGTTTAGCCTAGTAGCCAGTACTTGTGTTTACAGAAGTAGGTGTCTTTGGGGTCATGTCCTTGCGCCTTTCAGTGGAGGTTTACAGCTGTGCTTTGTCATAAAGTAGTCCCGAGTTTAAAATAGTTCCTGTAATTCCTTGGTGCTACTTTTTATTTTCACTTGCAGTTGATATGAATATTGAGGTCACTAGGCAGAATTAGTATCGCTACTCAGAAAGAAATGTAATACATGATTTTTAAAAGTTTTAATAGAAAATAACTTGATTTTTGAGAAAAAATAAAAGGACAAGTTATTTCTTTTTCATTACTTATTTAAATTATTTTTGAAGTCATGCTTTGTTTTGCTTTTATTTGTACAAGTCACTGTATTTACAAAAATGTAATCAAGTACGGTAAAATTTAATAAAATTCACTCTTTGTAACTTTATCACATAAGCTGGATGACAAAATTGTTCTTCAAATTTTAACAATAAAGTTTTATTCAACACATTTTTTGTGCACAGAGCTCTAAATGAAGACTAGTTTGTTGAACATTAATTGATACTTTTGAGTAACTTAAAGTTCAGTTGAGTCTCTTTCAGTTTGAGATAAGTTAGTTCAAACTCTCTTGGGATGTTAAAATTTTCTTTGAAACCAACTTCTGATCTGATTAATTTACAGTAAATTGGCAGAACCTTTAAACTTTTTGAAAACTGACTAGAGAATTTGGATTTACAGAAGTCTCATGTACATTTTCAGTTATTTATACAACTTAAAAATTCAGTAGTATGATAAGCTGTTGAAGTCTCTATCAGTAGCAAATAGTTTTGCAGATAAGCTAAAAAAAATCCTCAATAGCTGGATGGAAGAAAGCAGCTGAGAAGTTTTGGGAATAAGTCTTATATTCTGGGGAAAGCCTGATCAGTCACCTTTACTATGAGGTATAACCTGTAAGGATTGTGCATCCATGAAATGAGCAACACAGCTAAAAGTGTGTGTAAAGCCCAAAAAATGTGCCAAAATCTCCTGCAATATTCTCCAGTCGGTATTCACTTTTGTTCTGAGCTTCAAGCATTGTCAGGTGTGTTCCATAAACAGGTGTATGACCGGTACCTGATTGGCTGATGGTTGACAGCTTGTTCTTCTGTATGCATTGGAGTGACCAAATCATGGTTTCCGTTGCCAGATTTAATCTGTGTCTCTTAATCCAACATCAGTCCTGTCTAATTAGATTTACCATATTTGTACACATATACATGTATGTTGATGGATACTTTAAACAAAAGCAGACAGCTCTAACATCTTTATATCTTCTGTCAGAATCTCTTTCAGAGATGTCTCAACTGACCCTGGTGACACTTGCAGTCTTGCTCTGCACATCGCCGTTGGTGCACGGAGGAAAGGTTCTGGTCTTCCCTGTGGATGGAAGCCACTGGATCAACATGAATGTTATTATCAAAGAGCTTCACGCTAAAGGCCATGAAGTCACAGTGTTGCGTCCATCAGACACCTGGTACATCAACCAGGACTCCCCTCACTACAAGACCATCACTATTAATTCCTCAGCTGGTTTTGATAGGGAAAACTTTGGGTCATACGTCATGCAAACAATAAACATGCGGCGCAACGGCTCTTCTATTTGGTCCCGCCTTTCTCTGGAGTATGATCTTGTGAAGCATTTCTACCTGATGACCAAGCAGGTGATTCAAATGATGGAAGATATGTTTGAAAATAAACAGCTGATGCAGAGCCTCCATGATGCCAAGTATGACCTTCTCCTTACTGACCCTGCAATTGGCGGGGGGGTGCTTCTAGGTCATCGTCTGGGACTTCCACTTGTCTTTAACGTCAGATGGACTGTTCAGGGTGAGGGACATGAAGCAATTGCACCTTCCCCACTTTCATATATTCCGATACCAGGATCAGAGCTGACTGACAAGATGAATTTTATGCAGAGGGTCAAAAATGTCCTATACTATCTCTTTACACGTTTGCAAGTTTGGTATGTCACAGAACCAAACTACCCACCTTTTGTTCATCGGTACTTTGGCAGTGATGTTCATTACATGGAGCTGTTTCAGGCAGCAGACATCTGGCTGATGAGAAACGATTTCACCTTTGAGTTTCCAAGACCCACAATGCCAAACGTCGTCTACATGTCAGGATTCCAGTGCAAACCTTCCAAACCTCTCCCTAAAGAACTGGAGGATTTCGTACAGAGTTCTGGTGAACATGGAGTCATTGTGATGACTTTGGGGACTCTGGTGGAAAAACTTCCAGATGACTTAGATGAGGACATTGCTGCTGCTTTTGCAGAACTTCCCCAGAAGGTCATCTGGAGACACAAAGGCAAGAAACCATCCACCCTTGGAAACAACACCTTACTCGTCGACTGGTTACCCCAGAATGACCTCCTGGGCCACCCTAAGACCAAGCTGTTTGTGGCTCATGGAGGCACAAATGGGATGCAAGAGGCCATCTACCATGGTGTCCCCCTGGTTGGACTGCCCCTTATGTTTGACCAACAAGACAACTTCTTCAGAATGGAAGCAAGAGGAGTGGCCAAAGTCCTGGACATTGCAACTGTAGATAAAAACATGTTCCTGGAGGCACTGAAGGAGGTTCTTTATGAACCGTCCTACATGGACAAGATGAAGAAGCTGTCCAGCCTGCATAGAGATCAGCCCATGAAACCTCTGGACCGAGCCATCTTCTGGATCGAGTTTGTCATGAGGCACAAAGGAGCGGCACATCTGAGAACAGAGTCCTACAAGATGTCCACCATCCAGTACTACTCCATTGATGTTGTGGCATTCCTGCTGGCAGTCGTACTTCTAGTATTCACCGTTTTTATTTTTGTTGTCAAGTTTGTCTGGAAGAAATTATTTTGCAGAAGCAAAGTCAAAAAAGAGTGAAGAAGTAAATTAGGCTGACTGACTGAGTGGTCCCTAATCAAACTAGTTTGTTTTTCTGCTTTTTGTATCCAAGAAGCCACATTTCCCTGTTCTTAGGAAAGTAGTATTTTTACAGTATTTGTTCCATTTTTTTAAAAACTTTATTCTCTGCTGCTCAGCCACACTATTGAGAATTTTGATGAGTTCTTTATAATCAGGGTTCCATATCTGCTACTTGGACACACACATTTTACACATATTCACCAAAAGCTGCTGATATTCTTGTAACTCCCAAACAATAGACCCTTCAATGATTTAATTTTTTTTTTTTCATGGTTACATTCTGCAGTGAAATGTAATAAATGTTTAGTCAAACCACTGTGAAACTGAAGTAAAAAGAAGTAGAGAAGTGACCAAGTATCTTGTAACATACAAGTAAATATGACAGATTTAATAGAGGTTTACACATTTATTTTAATGGTAAACAAGCATAGATTGTTATATACTGAAACATATACAAACAACATACTGTATACTTACAGCTTTAATTTACTTTACAAGAAAAGCTTGCATCAGAACTCTTTTCATAATCATATTAAATATATGGTGACTTTAAGAGTAATAATTTTGAATGGAATATTAATTTATGAACATTTTTCTTTTTAGCTCTTGTACATCGATGAAGGACTATTCACAAACAGTACATTGTAAGAATGTTTACTTTTTTGTTAAATGATGAATTAACCAGTCAGATAATTTATATGTATCATAGTAAATAATTATTCTCTATTATTAAACAGTATTTTAAATTAAGATTGTTAATTTTGGGTATATTTTTTACTTTTATTTAATGAAGATAACATGAATTAGAGTTTTTGTAGTAAGTTTAAACTTGAAAGGTGTGCTTATGGTTTATTTGTCACATTTAATGAGTTTCAACTCTTAACTGTTTTATTTAAGAAGTAATTCAGTATCATGTTTACTACATCAAAGTACTTTTGAAAAAACTTCAGATTGATGCCACAGAATGTTTTTGTTTACATGCAGAAGTTCAAACCTGAGAAGTGCACTAATGTAGTTGGTGGTTGATATGATGCATTTAATAAAATAATCTTTGGCACTGATTTTCTTGCTTTGCATTTATGAAAATGATTTGGGGAAAAACCCTGTTATACGAGGTATTACTGATTAAATATAATAAATATTTGTATTTATGGATGAATGCCAAGAAGTAAAAACATAAAGCAATCTATTTAAAGTTTTTTAAACAATGTTTTAGTTAAATCTGGTGTGTTTCATTAAAGTGAAGGAGGGACTAAAATAGGCCAACCACAGCTTTAAATTAACTTTTATTATCCAAATTTTGATGCTTTTACTCTTGAAAGAGGTGAAAAAGTTTGATTAAATTTCTCAGGTTCACTCATCTCTATTATTGTTTTTTTTCTGAGATGAATGAGAAGAAAGCAAAGACTTACTGCAGCTGTTTGGAGAAGAAATGTAGGATTCTCCAGTGTTCAGTGGAGACCCGCTGTCGTGTTCTCCGTCTGCTCCTCTGTGTTGGAGAGATGAAGGACTGTGTGGAAATACGTGGACAGACAGAAACAACAGTAAATATTCTGCTTTTCTAATATCAAATACAAAAGGAGATTTAAGGGAGGAAAAAGTCACAAAAATGTAACAAATCTGCAGAGACGGAACACATTTCCTAAAGTTTGCAAATAAAATGTCATTTTTCTCACTTATTCTAATAAATTCAATCAAAATGAAGGAATTAAGAGAGTGAAACCCACCTGTGTGGACGGACCCTGTCCTCCTTGTCTTCATTCTTCAGCCCTCCCTGGTGGGATTGTGGGTCGGTGGCGGTGCAGAAAGCCGTCTCCAGGTGACTGATGGGCAGCGTCCTGTTGGCCGGTCGGTGAGCCTGAGCTCCGCTGCACCGCGTCAGAACTGACCGGCTGCCCACGTAGTAATGAACCAGAGCTGGTAAGGCGTCAAAGGCCTCGCCCTCCAGGCTGAACTGGACCCGGGTGTACGCCTCACCGGACTGAACCACCGTCTTCCTGATGAGGAAGTGGAGGGCTTTCTGCTCCCAGTGGCAGGTGAGGACAAAATGTCCTGGACTGGACAGAGAGTCTCTGATGAGGAAATCACCCTGGTTCACCACCAGACTCTCCGACACCTGCAGAGACATTTAGTCCATTAAAATGTCATTTATTAAACACTGAAGGTTCATGGAAACAAAGTTTACTTATGAAAACAACCTGATTTATATTTGCTCATTTTACCACTGCAGCAAGAAAATTTTTATTAAAAAAAAAAAAAAGTTTCTTGTTTTGGAACAAAAGGTGTTAACATTGAACATCATTTAAAAATTGGTTAAGAATGTTGAGATTTTGTTCCAAAATACTGAAAGACGTTTCTTTAAAAGTCAGAAATGTAGTCTTCTTCCTTCAAAGTAAGAGTTTGATCAGGGCTCCCTCTTGTGGCCAAACTGTTGCATAGGATTAGAGCCAAAATTATTATTCAGAACAAAACATGTTCCAACTTGACAAAACAAACACAGCTGGCTTTTATTTAGTGTTTAAATTACGCTCAAGACAAAAACATATTGTTACAACATTGACTTTATTGTAAAATCACTTTTTTTTTTTTTCAGATTTAAGTTTTTTTACTTACTTAAATCTTACTTAACCCAAATTCTGATTTAAATGCTTCATGATCACCACCTGCGTTCTAACCCTTTAATTTCCACACTCTGAATTTTTATTTTTGCATTTCTCATCCATTTGGGGCAATGACGGTTACAGATTATTTTAAGGTAATATCAATGTGAGAATAAAGCAACCTCAGATCAACAAGGTTGTTATTTAAATGACATTACGTACACTGTCAGAAATAATGGACAGGAATTGTACCTTTTTTTGTCACTGGGGTGGTACCCTCAAAAGTACAGTTTTGTACCTTTAACTGGGGGTTATATCCTAAGGGGAACAAATATGTACCTTTTAAGGTACATATTTATACTCCTTAGGGTACATATGTGTCCCCTAAGGGGTACAAATTTGTTCCCCTAAAGGGTACAAATATGTATCCTAAGGGGTACAAATATGTATCCTAAAGGGTACATATTTGTACCCCTTAGGATACAACCCTGAAGTTAAAGGTACAAAACTGTACTTTTGAGGGTACCACCCCAGTGACAAAAAAGGTACAATTCTTGTCCTTTCATTTCTGACAGTGTATAGTAATATTAATTGTTACAGATTTCATGTGCTTTAGGCATCAGTCAGAAGCTCAAGACCAGCTGATTAACTGATCACCGTCACTGTGAGCTCCTCTGGAGCATACAGGCGTGTGTTAGCTCTAATGGGAAAGAGAACCTTTAAAAGGTTAAAGGTCATTTTCTAACAGTTTGTACTTTACAAAGACAAAAAACAAGCAGAAAACATTCAAGATATTTAGCAAACCGTTAAGAAGTGAAAGTCCCATCAAAGAGTCACCCTGAGGTCAGATGGTGCAACGCTCAAAGAAATGATAAATACATTAAAACCTCCATCCTAAACCTCATAGGCCTCAGTTAAAGGGTTAAAGGTGACAGGAATCAGTTTTTTAAAGGCTGAAAAAGTTAGTTGCAGTAGAAAGCTGCTTCTGTCTAAAACAACCTGCAGCACAACGTGGTCTCATTTCTGAAAAATGAGAAATTCTGTAACAATGTATTTTGAACAAATGAAAACAAAGTGGAGATGTTTACCCATAATGCAAAGCAGATTAAATAAAGTACAGCATATCAGCACAAACGGCTGTCGGCATGGTGGAGGAGGGTTCATCTGTCTGACTGCTGATTGCACCAAACTTCTAGAACAGGACAGCAGAAATCATGGTGCTGCTATATGGTCCAGTCAAAGTCTGGACCTGAACCAGATCAAAAAGCTGCAGTAGAACCTTAAGAGAGCTGTGAAGAGACGAATATCTGCAAACCTTCGATGAACTGAAGCAATGTTGTAACGAAAGTGGATTCAAATCCCCCTACAATGATGTGAGAGTCTGAAACGGTGAGTTACTGCTGCTAAAGGAGGCTCTGTAAGCTGCTGAGACAGGAGGTGGATTTAGGTTTTCACACTTTTAGCATGTTCAGAGAGGAAACTGAAACAAACCTCCCAGGGGATCCGACCGTGGTACCAGGCATGGCTCTTCAGGTTGGTGCCGCTCAGCTTCAGCTCCTCCTCCAGCTGCTTCCTTAGCTTCTCTGACGGCGGCTCCAAACAGAACTTCTCCTTGCAGAACTTAAGAGACATCACAGGTGCACAATCAGCTCATCCGAACGAGAAGAGGTCAGATCTCCTCCTCCTTTCTACTGAATCTGAATCAAACTTTGTTTAAAGACGTCTAATCAGACTGCAGCTTCATCTATTATAGGAGAGAGTTAAGAAGAGGAGAGGGAGGTAGGATGATCATCTCTGGCATTCCCACACTGGCGTCCACGCTGGCGGCACCAGGGGCCTGAAATAAGACTCCGAATGTCAGAGTCTTGGCCTCGTCGCCTCGGCAACGTCACAGTGAGCTGGGATCATCACTCAGAACTCCTTTGTCTGAAGTGTCTTTGCACAAACAAAACAACAAAAAGAAGCTACTGTATATCAAGAGTTTATGTTGAGGATGAGCTGGGAATGCCTCCCCTCCCTGACTCCCCCCCCCCCCCCCCCCCCC
>SSNR01000344.1:142256-164827 GCA_006937965.1 Callopanchax toddi
CCCCCCCCCCCCCCCCTCAGCTCTAACAGAACGGTTCATCCCACTGATCAGGGACTCATGTAGCCGGGCATTGAGCCAGGACCACTTCAGAACTAAACAGGAGTGTGTTGAGAGGCTGAGCTTTAATTTCATCAGCATTATCATTCATTACAAGTTTGTCTCATTAAGGCAAAGCGTGCTTGTCAAGAGTCCAATTATGAGCCAATGAAGTGGAAATTCTCTCAATTTCACTCTACTTTCAATGCGGTTGCCAACGGTAACCGAGCCAGCTTTAAAGAATGTGACAGTTTTTTCTGTCGCCGTTGTCACTGAATTGGAGCTGCAGTGTCATGTGTCAAAGGAACACGCATGTTTTCATTCAAACCTTTACTGAGAAAGGTGTCGGAGAACAGGAAGTTTGATTAGAAAAAGGAAATGAAAAAGCAACATTCAAAATAAATAGGAGGCCACGCATGAAACAATGAGAAAGAAAAAGAAAGAAACTTACTTTCACATATTCTCCACTGCTCTCTGTCACTGGTGGACACCTAAAACACACAAAATATACATCAAGTTATCCCCAAAAACATGTTCAGCAGCAATAATGTCATCTTCATTTCTCCACAAATGATAAACTGCTCTTTGTCTGTCCATAAAAGCTCTAAAGTTAGAAGCTCTAAAGTTAGATTTAAACATGTTTTAGATGCAAACACAGTGAAGGAGCGTGTCTAATACGTAAGGGTTCCAAAGTTCAGAGGCAGCAGCTGCTGAAGCTCGGTCCCTTCTGAGTTTGTGATTGACCCAAGAATGTTTAAGTTTCTGCAGCAGTGATGGGCTCTTTTCCTGTTTCTCGTACATCTTCTTGCACAACTTTTCAGCAGTGAGTGAGTTCATTCGGCGCCACCCAGCAACAACTTGCAACACAACAGAACTTCTCCAGGGAGGATGGGGAATATTTCAGCCCCAGAGTGAAAATCTAACTTCTGCAAACTCTGTTTTTCAGGACTGATGCATTTTCTCTTCCAGTTCAGTAATCATATGGCTCCTCACTGAGTCTGGGAGTCTCTACTGGTGTTGAAAAAACCATCACAATGCTGTAGTTTCTAACTAGCAGCAGTGATATGTTGTGATGAAACAATACATGCTGGCAGAGAGAAACCTCTGTTTTCTGTCACTCTGTTCTTCCTCAACTGGCTGCATATTTCAGTGAGTCCTGGGAGGCGACCTTTTGTTCCTAAACACAAACTCTGAGCACAAATGTGAAGACAAGTAAACCACACGCATGAGAAACTCCCCAGCATTCAACATCTGCATTTACAAATCAGATCTGATCATCTGCCTGTGTTTATCTTAGAGAGTTCTCAGGCTAAAAACTAATCATCCATTTAAAAAATGGACCTGAAAAGGAGTAGACGGGACACGATAAATAGGCCAACACAGTAATTATTCCCTGAAGACGTAAATCCCTGCATTGATATAATGTCAATATTGTGATATGATTTTGAGACAGTAGAGAAAACAGGAAGTGAGAGAAAATATGCAAAAAATCTCCCAGACAGACCAGCAATGGATGAAAAAGACCTGGAAGCTGAGTTTACACTTTAAAGGGATACTCCACCGCCAAGTTGTTTTCTGTCTATTGCCATATTCCTCAGAGTTAGTCAGAGTTAGATCAGTGGGCAAAAACTATCTGTAAGCAGCCCAGCCGTTTTCCTGATCCGGCAGTACTCTTTTTTGCTTTAGCTTAGCATCAAACACTGTACCGGTAAGTGAATGGTACCAGATAGCATGGCCAGAAAAAACATCCTTCAAACTCACAAATAGTGATAATAATTCGGCCTAGTGACCTCAGTAAACATATCGACTGCAAGGAGAAATAAAAAGAAACACGAAGCAATTACATGTACTATTTTTAACTCGGGACTACTTTTATGACAAAGAGCAGCTGTAACCCTCCGCTGAACGGCGCAGCTCCGGTGAACAACGCAAGGACATGACGCACGGCCCCAAAGACACCTACTTCCGTAAACACGTATTCACACACGTTGTTTGCAAATCGTGCGTCATATGTCCTTGCGCTGTTCACCGGAGCTGCGCTGTTCAGCGGAGGGTTACAGCTGCTCTTTGTCATAAAAGTAGTAGTGACTTGAATATATCAGCATTTTGTTTTGAAGGATATAAAATCCACCACAAACATTGCTGTTTAACTCTTTAATTTCCACACCAAGAAAACAAAAGTCATGAATTTGTATTCATTTGGGTTTTGTTGATTTGGGGCAGTGAGTTTTATGATCAGGATAATTGAAATCTTTGAAAATGCTTGAAGTGCACTGATGTGATGTGGTGTTTTTAATGTTTTTAACTTTTATGTTATGTTGAAAGTTTTGCAATAAATAAAAAATCCACTATGCAGCTGATAATTATCTTGGTATCTATCAGTCAGGACAGGAGTGATAATCAACGTGAATACTCTTTTAAGCGTTTTCATTTTGTCTTTGAGGAAATGATGCAGCTGTTTGTGGTCATTTTGGGATTTTTTTTTTAGCCACAGGCGGTTTCTGTGTAAAAATTGAGGTTGTGTGGTGGTTTAAGAGCTACTGGCCTGAGCTGCAGGAAATGTTGTAATGTTTGATGATGGTTTGGGGAGCTCTGAGGTGAAGAGAGGCTCAGATTTTCTCAGGATATCTTCATCAATCTTTGTCTTTATCTCACAGGAAACAGAACAGAAAACCTACAGAGTGAGAATTTCTACATAAACATTGTGTAGATGTCCATTTGTAAAAATGTGAAGACAAATATTCAAGGTTTGCTTAATTTTTAAAAAGATTTGTTTAAACTATTTAAGTCCATAGCTCTATTTTAAAAAAAGAATATTATAGGTTATAGTTCATTGAATTTGTGGTGCAGTGTACAGACATATTTCCAAGCTTTGACACTCCTGAAAAATCTCTTTTTCAGTGTGTATTTACTTCCTGCTTGAAAATGTGGGCTTCTGTAGCAGCTTTTCTCTGTTTTATTAAGAAAACTTGGACAGAGCGCTGTCTATACAGCTCATCTCTGACAAACAGAGATGCAAACGGTTATTTGATTGTGGGGCATAATGACTTTCAGTTCTCTGAAGAAAAGAACATAAATAGGTAGGAACCAAGCCGATAAGGTCCTTATAAACCAAAGTCATCCAGTGAGTCGCCTTAGATTCATAAGGACAGCATACATCTCACAATGGTGGGTTAAGTGACGCCAATCAGTGATAAACCTCAAAGCACAGTGGTAGGAATCACTAATAACACCTGAACACAACATCACCATCATCTAGTGACACCTGAACACATCATCACCATCATCTATAACACCTGAACACAACATCACCATCATCTAGTGACACCTGAACACAACATCACCATCATCTACAACACCTGAACACAACATCACCATCATCTAGTGACACCTGAACACATCATCACCATCATCTAGTGACACCTGAACACATCATCACCATCATCTAGTGACACCTGAACACATCATCACCATCATCTACAACACCTGAACACAACATCACCATCATCTAGTGACACCTGAACACAACATCACCATCATCTAGTGACACCTGAACACATCACCATCATCTAGTGACACCTGAACACATCATCACCATCATCTAGTGACACCTGAACACATCATCACCATCATCTAGTGACACCTGAACACATCATCACCATCATCTAGTGACACCTGAACACATCATCACTATCATCTAGTGACACTTGAACACATCATCACCATCATCTAGTGACACCTGAACACATCATCACCATCATCTAGTGACACCTGAACACATCATCACCATCATCTAGTGACACCTGAACACATCATCACCATCACCTAGTGACACCTGAACACATCATCACCATCACCTAGTGACACCTGAACACATCATCACTATCATCTAGTGACACTTGAACACATCATCACCATCATCTATAACACCTGAACACAACATCACCATCATCTAGTGACACCTGAACACATCATCACCATCATCTAGTGACACCTGAACACAACATCACCATCATCTAGTGACACCTGAACACATCATCACCATCATCTAGTGACACCTGAACACATCATCACCATCATCTAGTGACACCTGAACACATCATCACCATCATCTAGTGACACCTGAACACATCATCACCATCATCTAGTGACACCTGAACACATCATCACCATCATCTAGTGACACCTGAACACATCATCACCATCATCTAGTGACACCTGAACACATCATCACCATCATCTAGTGACACCTGAACACAACATCACCATCATCTAGTGACACCTGAACACATCATCACCATCATCTAGTGACACTTGAACACAACATCACCATCATCTAGTGACACCAGAACACATCATCACTATCATCTAGTGACACCTGAACACATCATCACCATCATCTAGTGACACCAGAACACATCATCACCATCATCTAGTGACACCAGAACACATCATCACCATCATCTAGTGACACCTGAACACATCATCACCATCATCTAGTGACACCTGAACACATCATCACCATCATCTAGTATCACCTGAACACATCATCACCATCATCTAGTATCACCTGAACACAACTTCACCATCATCTATACACCTAAACACAACTTCACCATCATCTAGTGACACCTGAACACATCATCACTATCATCTAGTGACACCTGAACACATAATCACTATCATCTAGTGACACCTGAACACATAATCACCATCATCTAGTGACACCTAAACACATCATCACTATCATCTAGTGACACCTGAACACATCATCACTATCATCTAGTGACACCTGAACACATCATCATCATCATCTAGTAACACCTGAACACGACATCACTATCATTTAATAACACCTGAACACATCATCATCATCATCATCTAGTGACACCTGAACACGACATCACTATCATCTAGTGACACCTGAACACATCATCACTATCATTTAATAACACCAGAACACAATATCACCATCATTTAATAACACCAGAACACAATATCACCATCATCTAGTGACACCTGAACACCACACCAAGGTGATGCTCTCCAATCAAATGGATTAGCTTTTCTGTGTGAGAGAGATCCCACTCTGTTCTGGACTTTCCTCTTCAGTTGAGCCCACCTGAGTCCAGCTTCCTTCACCTCCTCTACTGGTCTTCAGGTCTCTTCGGCCTTCCAACTTTTCCTTCTCCCTCTGGGTTCCTGTGCAGCTCCTGTCTTGTGATGTCATCAGCTTGTTACAAGGTGGGTCCTATCTAACTCCATTTTTGCATCCAAATGAATTGATTTTACAGTTGCTTTTTGTCCTCAAATCAGTCCTTTTGATCTTCTCAGACCACCTAAAAAGGATAGTGAAGACCTCTGTTGATGGACTGGAGCATGTTGGTAGATGTTGGTCACTCAGCAGGTCTCAGATCCTGTCTGCCTTCACGTTGGTGTTGAAGGTTTTCATCTTGCTGCTTTGGGTTTAGGCCTTAAGAGTTCAATGTCAATGCTTCCTTTGTACAACTTTGCTGACAATGCTTGCAAGATTATCTTTTTGAGGAAGTCTCATTTTATTGGGCAGTAATTTAACCACAAACCCTTTGCAAACAACAATTAACAACCTCAGTCAAACGCCACAGGTTGGTCTGATCCTATGAATCATTTCTTGAGAGTTTGAATGGGAGGCTTTGAATACTAGAGAGAATTTTATGCCAACACCCAGCAGACAGGAATATTTCACTTTATTGGCCTCGTTTATGACAGGAAGAGGTTCTGGGTCAATCACTTTCTCTAAATGACTACTTTTTACCCTTTAACTTCCTAAACAAGGAAAAAATCAATTAAACGTTTCATTTCTTGCATATTTTATCTATTCGTGTTAATATGGTGATGTACATTTATAATAATGTAAAAAATATTAATAATTAATATTCTGAGAAACAAATTTTGAAAATGTTGTTCAAACATCTTTTTTATAGTTTCATATTATTTCTTTTAAGTTCATTGCATGTCTAAAGGGCTAATCCAGAGTTTTAGCAGCGTGAGGTCAGTGTGACGTCAATAAAAACAGCTGACAGGTGTTGCTCAGGTCAGGTTTAAGAGGAAAAAGGAAGTCACACAGCTTTACTCTCGTTCTGAATTCATTCTCTCCTCTTACGTGATGAAGGGTTTGTTTTTCAGCTTCACCGACAGGAAACTCTCCGTCTCCAAAGTCCACTGTTGTTGTAAATGTTCTACTCGTTTCATGTTTATGGCTCCAAACTAACCAAACACACGTGTCCGTTTCCGCTTTCAAACCCGAACACAAGCAGGGGAAAACCTTCAAACCAGTTCAGAGCTTCGGAGTTTTCTGATTCTGTAGCTTTGATTCTGTTTAATACACCTTTTCTCCTCCAGCTGCTCAGATTCTGACGGTTTACATTTCTAATAAATAAGTAAATAAAACCCAGTCGGACTTTCTGATCACACCGAGGCGTTTTCTCACCTCCTCCTGGTCTCCGTCTCCTCACAGCGGACTGACGGACTCCTAACGTCCCGGGTTTGACTCATCTCGTCCCGCAGAGTCCGACACGCAGCGCGCCTGACTGAACCGCAGCTTACGGGCGGAGAGCTACTGCGCATGTGCATTACAACCCACACTGAAGGCGCGGTGGGCCTGACACTGACCTGATGGTTGTTGCTGTTTATCACCTTTACTGACTAAACTACATGTAAAACAGAAAATGAGTCTCTCTGTCTACATTTATATACACATATAAACAGTGTTGGGAGTAACTAGTTACAAAGTAATTAGTTACAGTAATATATTCCTTTTTTGAGTAACTAGTAATATATTAACATTACTCTTTTAAAGTAAAGTAATATATTACTAGTTACAATTTGAGTAACTTACTAGTTACAAAGTAATTAGTTACAATAATATATTCCTTTTTTGAGTAACTAGTAATATATTAACTTTACTCTTTTAAAGTAAAGTAATATATTACTAGTTACAATTTGAGCAACTTACTAGTTACAAAGTAATTAGTTACAGTAATATATTCCTTTTTTGAGTAACTACTAAGTAATATATTACTAGTTACAATTTGAGTAACTTACTAGTTACAAAATAATTAGTTACAGTAATATATTCCTTTTTTGAGTAACTAGTAATATATTAACTTTACTCTTTTAAAGTAAAGTAATATATTACTAGTTACAATTTGAGTAACTTACTAGTTACAAAGTAATTAGTCACAGTAATATATTCCTTTTTTTAGTAACTAGTAATATATTAACTTTACTCTTTTAAATTAAAGTAATATATTACTAGTTACAATTTGAGTAACTTACTAGTTACAACACCCCACCCCCCAAAAGACATTTGCCAAGACGTGTGTTGCTATGGAAACGGAGCTGAAGAGAATATTTGAAGCCCAGGAGTATCAACAGCTGAAGTATGGACTGACATTAATAAAATATGTTTTAGGATTGACTGTAGTTTAATAAAATAGTGAGAAATATACAGTATTTTCTGGTGTCATTCTTGTGTAAAATGTAAATTGATCAGTTATAGTATTTTAGAATGCCGTCACATAAGATGTTTTGTCCAAAGTAACTCAAAGTAACTAAAAGTACTGTAACTTAGTTACTTTTTGGGGACTGTAATATGTAATACAAACTATATTGCTTTTTTTTTGCTGTAACTAGTAATATTAATCTATTACAATTTTAAAGTAACTTACCCAACACTGCATATATATGATCTGATTTTCTTTCCAAATTTTGAAAAATCTCACACAGTAATGCATGTTTTTAATTAGTTCCATACTCTTATAAAACCAGCAGCTTTTTAAAACATGTCTTTCTCATATAATCACACATTTCTTTCAAATCAAAGATGGTGGTCTTGCACATTTTGCCTAAATCTGAATCAAATGCTCCACCTTACAAACATCCTCATTTTTATACAACTACATGGCAGGTTGAATTGACTTAAAATGAAGACATTCTTAGAAGGAGGTATTTTAGATCAAACTTGACCAGATTGATCTCAGACTGACAGTTATATTTTGGACCTTCATCCTCTGAGATCTTGATAAATCAGTTCTCTCACCTGTCAGTCTCCACTTCCTGTGAGTCGCTTGTAGTCCTGCTGGTTTCCTGTGGCTTGGCGTGGCTGTGAGGCGTCTCAGATATCGGATCCATCGGCACATACACGTCCTGCTTTGAAACAGCTTTACAATTCGCCATGTTTAAAGGTTCTCTGACGGTTCCTGGAGCCGTCTTGCTCCTCAGAGCGTGGCTGGAAACAGGGTTTCCTGGTGCGTCCCTGAGGCAGCTGCCATGAGCTGAGGTCAAAGGTGATGCTTGGCTGGGTGTAGGGGGCAGCATCCGGGCCAAAACAGGCTGAGGCTGCTCCGTCGTTGTCAAACGGAGTCTGGCCAGGGCACCGAGCAGAGGCGAGTCTGGAACATCTTTACTCACCCCATTCTGCTGTTTCTCCTCCATCACCCTTCTGCTGCTCTTCTTCTGCTTGTCGCCTCCGGGCACCGTCCCCACATGGGTGTGCATGTGGCTGTGGAGGCAGGGCTTCATGCCATCGACACACTGCTCCTCCGTTGCTGCTGCCTCGCCTCCACAGAGGCTGCCGTTGCTCTGTGGAGCTGCTTTGTTGCATTTCTCTGACGGGTGGTGGAGGGACAGATTAGTGAGGCTCCCAAACCATTTCAAACCTGGGGAGCAGGATGCAGCTCATTAAGATCAGCTCTACTGCAAACAGATGCAAATGTGGATCTAACAGTTTTCTCTGCTTGAAATGACATTTCAGATCAAAAGATTAAAGTTTTTAATAACTTCTGTCATGCAAACAAAGTCCAGATTTATGCATAAGACCTAAAACGACTGAACCTATGAAGGTCAAAGGAAGGATTGAAAAATCAGATTCTCTTTGTTATTGTTAGAGCGAATGTGAGAAGTTCAGAGTTTTCAAAGAGATGAAACAAACGGTCACTCTTAAGTAAGCTGTGACCCAGTGAACAGCAGCTGTTAGCTGAGTTCATGATCATAACCAGGTCCTAAAAGCATAAACCATCAGTTTACTGTGAGTCATAAAGTCCATGGATCAGAAATGAGTTCAGTGATTAAAGTCTGAGAAGGAAATTACTCACATTACTAACAATCCCTCCTTCGTGTCAATAGAAACTTCCCATAAATCTGCTTTTATGTGTTTTTATTCAGATACATTTATTGTCATTTAACATTTATTGTAGAAATGGGATAATAACTACTCAGCTAGCCTAAATGAATACATTTAAATAACTATCTGGAGCTAATAGGACCTCCTAAACCTTAAAGGGAAAGGGGAATTTGTGATACCAGAGTACAACGTAGTGGAATTTGTTCTCTGCATACGCCCCATCCCTGAGGAGCAGGGGTTTGATGGCAGTCTGAGGTTCAGTATCTTGTCCAAGGACGCTTTGACACATGACCGGGTCGGGGTTTGAACCCTGGTCTCCTATATGATAGACGGTGATAGCCACTATCACCCCAAAAGCATTGCTTCTGAACATTTAATAGTTCAAACATTGGATCAGTTTTGGGTAAAAAATAATTGAATATTTTGTATTAATTTCCTTGAATATTAACATGTCTAAATTGAAAAGAAAATTATATTATAAAGCAAAAAGTCAACATTCTCCCATGAGGAATCAGGAAGAAAAATATGTTTCTTTTATATTTCTGTCTATTTGGAGCCTTTAACTAAAAACACAATGGTGACATTTAGAAAGCGCTGCAGTCATGTGTCCAAAAATAGACGAAAACAAGATCATTTAGAACATCCAATCAGAACGGTGTTGTTAGAGGTTAGATCAGAAACTGGAGCGGTTGTTTTGGTCAAACTTTGGAAATAGTGTATGCCTATTTCCCAGTAAGAAGTGGATTTTGTTCTCATGAACCTGAGCGTCTCCATCCAGTCCTCACTAACCCTGTCATCACTCCGCTCTGAGTCAGGACATTTTCCTGGAGTATTTACCAAACAGCTCATGAATCACTGGACAGATTCTAGTCTAACGTTCAAAATGTAAAAACTGGACGTTTAACTACAACTGATTCAAACCCATTCAAGATGGCCGCCATGCTAGCAGCGCCTTGCGATCCTGCTTGATTTTGTACTTCGTGTTAAGGATTTGAACAAAACTGCTGTAACTTCATCGTTTCTCAGCTAAACTCTGGCATGAAAATCAGCTTTTGATAGAAACGTTGGGACTTGATCAATTTATTTTCCCAGCTGCTACAAAAATGTCACACTGTATGACATCATCACTGTGTTTGGCCTGGCCTGTTTTGTAGTGACCCCTAAAATCAAGACTCTTTCTGATTTAATAATCCCAACAGTTTGGCGTTTTCACCACAATGATATGGTTTCTCTTCAGGCTGATTTAACAAACCCTCAGCTGAATCGTGGCTTCAGACTCTGAACAGTAAACAAGTCAAAGAGCAGAAGAAGAGACGCTGTGAGGGCGGCTGGCCCCTCCCCTTCCAGCTGCACAGAGATCAGTTTATGTTTCTTTACAATGGTCCTAAAAGATGTTTGTGAGGGGGACAGTGGACAAAGGAGCAGCAAACAAAACAAAACAAGAGTCAATTCATCACATTCTGTCATGGGATGACACAAACACTCTACCATCACATCACATCGCTGTTTGTTCTGCTCACATTAACGTTAGAAAGCATCTATATTCAGTCAAAACTTCTATTAGGTTCAGTTTCATTAAGTTAAAAATAAAAACAACTTCATTTTTTACAAAAGACATGAAATCTTTTGTTTTCTCAGCTGTTTAGTTTCTGTATTCATTAAAGTTTGCTGACACTTTATCTACAAACTGAAGTAAACTCCCAGGATTTGGTCAAACTGTCTTGTGAAATTACTCTGATAATAATAGTTGGTCAAATCCTCTGAAAAGCTGAGAAAAAAATCATTTAATATTTTGTATTTTAGCACAAGAAGCACTTGAATCGTTTGAATATTTTTAGAGGAAATAGATTATTTTGACTTGTTTTAATTTGCAGCTGCATGTTTTAAAGTAACACCGAAGCAGGTTACTTATTATTTCTAGTATATAAATATGTGATCACTGAATTTATAAGCAATAACAGGCTTAAAATCATTTAAACATTTTAATCAACCCCTCAGAAATAACTTTAAGGAGCCAAACCTGAAAGAATGAGGAAAAATCAAACGGCAAAAACAGTCAAATGAAAATGATCATTTTTTAAAATCCTTATAATTAAGAGGAGGATTTCCATCATCTGTCAAAACAATTAACTTCTCATTTTCCTGTGAATCCATCTAAATAAAGACAAAGAGAATAAAAACAGGACTTACGCTTATCCCTTTTGAGCATGGCCTTCATTAAACGCTCTAAAAAACGGCGTCTTCCACTGCTGTGTGAGAATGATACACGCTTTTTACTCAACAGAGTGAATCTACTTCCTGTCTTCTGAACGCAGCGGAAACTGAGGGAGAATTTCAGGGCAGGTTGTGAAATCAGGTGGCAAAACGTCTCGTTTTTCTTTGAAAATGTGAATCAGGAGGAGGATTTCTGACCAACTTCAAATTAAAACCAAGCTGAGCTGATGTCTGCTGTGATGTCACTGGGTGACTGTAGAACCGATGAGGAGAAACAGGAGTTTATTCAAATGAAACGAGTTGAATCTTTATGTACAGCGGTGTGAACACAGATTTCTTCTCACGGAGGACATTTTTGTCTCGCCTCTTTCTCATTGCTGACTGATGACCTCCATGATGTTCAATGACCAATTTAGAGCAACTTGTATTTTTTTGGCGTGTCGCCCAAGTTTGATGGCTGGCCCCGCCCCCTGAACATTAACGAAAACTCACAATTTTCAAAACTTAAGCCTCCCCATGCCATATCAGCAAAATCACCAAAAATCAAGTTGATCAATCAAAATCTCTAGCTGGAGTATGAACAGCTGCGGACCCTCCAAACAGCCAATTTGACCCCAAAAATGCGTGTTTGACCCAAAATGGCCGACTTCCTGTTTGATATAAACCATGATGGTAAGAGACTTTTTTGTGCGTCTTGGTATGTTCTACAAGTGTACTTAATTTCATAACTCTACTAAAAAATAAGGTCAATGGGGAGGGTGACTTGAAAATTTCTAGGAGGCGCTGTCGAGCCAATTGTTTTGCAACTTTTGCGACGCCTTTAAAATACCTAAATTTCACCAGATATCTACGCATTAGCAAAATTTGGTGAGTTTTTGAACATGTTAAGGCCTCCAAAAAGACAATTCATTTGGCAGAGGAAAAATAATAATAAGAAGAAAGAATAATAAACGGAGGAATTACAAGAGGCCTTCGCAGCGCTTTGCTGCTCGGGACTAATAATGCATTGGATTTATATCGCGCTTTTTAGGACACTCAAAGCGCTTCACAGAGTTGCATTATTCATGCATTATTCGCTTGTATCCATCTTGTTCTTTCAGTCATGATAGGTGAAAATTGGAATGTAGTTGAAGCAGTAAATGACCTTTAAACTCAGCTTCTTCTTCACCAGGACAGACCAGAGCATCACCCTCTTTACTGAGGAGGAAGTCCTGATCCATCAGTCCATCCTGTCATCAGAGATCAAGACACCAAGATACTAGAACTTTTCCAGCTGAGGCTAAACTCTCAAAATATAATAAAAGGAGTCAGAAAGCAGGTCAAAGGTTCAAGCTGAGTTCTACCTGATAAAGTGAGTCAGGTGCAGAAAAAGAGTCAGATTTAAGAGGTGAGATGAGTTTAATGATATTTGTTTATAACAGGATGCACACATGGAGACGGTCACAGCTGATTTAGTTGTTTTAGAAGCTGAGAATGAACAAATGTATAAAGCTAAGCTCAACCTGCTGATGTCAAAGCATCATAAACCTGACTTTAACTGTCTGTTATCAGACAGAATCAAACTGCGTCCAAACCTGATAAAACATCCGATTCATTTGAACTCCAGCTGCTTCGCTTTAAGTTTAGTGAACATTTTGTTTGCAGGAGTAAAATCAATGAATCCAACCCATCCTAAATTATTCATCATCATCATTAAACGTCCAGAGAAGCTGAAGTTCACCTTAATATCTTTGTTTTTCATATCCACATTTCTAAGAAGAAGAAGAACAAATAATCAGAAAGCTTAAAAATAAAATAATAAAAAATACACATGAAAGAAAGTTTCACTTCCTTTTTCAGTTCTTTAAATCTCTGGGTGGAGTTCAGCTCTTCAAACGAGCAACAAGGGTTCACAGCAGATTAATTGCATTACAGTAACAGAATTGATTTTGTTGATAATGAAAATCATCAGTTATTTTCTGATGCTTTGAGTTGAATGTATTTTAACCTTCATCTGGATCCACCAAAGCCTCAAATCTGTGAAAGACGTACTTTGAGCAGAAACTCTCCTGTTGTTGCTTCAGCCAATAAAAACTCACCAATCTGTTTTGTTTTTAACGGACAGATTTATAGTAAAAGGACATGTGGAGCCGCAGCTGGAGCTTCAGCGCTCTACGAGCTCTCAGGGTGGAGGCGCAGATGTTTCAACACCAGCTTCTATTTCCTGCCAACACTTCCTGGTGAACAAAGCTTTAAACGCTCTCAATCATCAGATTGGTTTTCTGCTGCGTTAACTGGCATCTGATCCAAAAAACACGAGTTTTTCCTGTGAATCGCGTTTTAATTCTGTAAATAGAAACTATGCTTTAGATCTTTGGGTTTTTTTTAATGATATTCCTGATCTAAAGCGGAGCTGTTTTTAAATTAAAGTGCATTTAGACGAGCAGGACGGAGTCTCTTATTTGTTGTCAGTCATTTCTTTACCTCTCTATTTGTAACGTTTTTATATTCAGTTCATATTTTCCCCGTTGTCTGTTTTAGTTTAAACGCTGAACATCTCTTCTTCATTGTTTGTATTTTATAACCACGTTCTCTGGTTTATTCCATTAAGAATCGTGAAAATCGTTGCTGTTTTTGACTAAACTGCAATGAACCTTAGATAAAACCAAAACTAATTCTAAACTAGATGGTTTATTATTTTAAAAAGCACAATAATAAGGTTCCAAATGTATAAATGAGCTGAATTCATATTCATACCAGAAAATACATTTAAAAATGATCTATTTTTTGTGAGAAGATGCTGAGGTAAACTCTCTGTTTGGCTAAAAGTTTAGTCAAACTTCTAAAATACTGGTATTTCCCACAATATGAAGAAAACAAAAAAGATCTAAACATAAAATACCATGAATGTATTACATAAAAAAAAACAAGTTTCAAAGAAAGATCAGATGAAGTTTGTTAGAGCTGAGATTTGTCAGGAAAGAGTCAAATCAACCAAACATCAGCTGAATGTTGACATAGATTTATGATTTTATTTCTCTTTTGTTTGTTTTTAAAGATCTTGGAGAAATTATACAGGATTAAACAAACTTCTTTTTCTTGCGTCACTTTCAGGAACACAAGGTTGACTTTGGACAAATGTTTTATTTCTGAGGTTTGTGCAAAAAATAGTGATCTTTTTTGGCTCCGAAATGAGTCGACTTAAAATGTTATGGAATCATGCATCGTTTTAAAATCTCATGTTAAAATCTTACTTCTCACTTTCTGAAAAGAAACCATAATGTTTTCCAAACAGCTGATTCCTGCTTGCGGGGTTGTGTGTGAACCAGAACCTTCAATCAGCCACTTTTCCTCTTTGAATCACTTCACCTGCTGGGTTTAAAACTAGAGGACTGTTTGAAGTCACAAGCCACAAACGGAGGAGCTTCCTCCTCTTAAAGTTTACTGCTGTGAACTCGTGAAAAGAGATTTTCAGCAGAAATGCTTCTATAGAGGTCAAACAAAAAGAAAAACTCATAAAAATAATATTTCAGGAAAAGATTTAATGGAGAACGGCAGCGGGAGGAAAAATCCTCACGTTGGAGTCGATTTAACAGAGTAAACTAACTCTAACTGGACTTCATCGTTATTTATTCTTAATTCTCTAACCTGACTGCTGCAGAGAAATACAGACATCCACAACTGAACTGTCATGTGACTTTTTTAAACTGAGTTGTTTTTCAGATTTCCTGCATGTTTTGATCACTCATAACCAAATCAGACACATTTTTTCAGACTGTCCTGTGTAAATCATTTCACTGCTGCAGATTTCTGGCAACATGTCGGTGAATGTAAACCCTCATTTAGCAGCGTTTCTCACTCACTGGCTTGTTTCTGGAGCTGAAATGAGTTTTGTTCCAGCTGGTTGAACTGAAAGTCTCTGTCTGCAAAACACAGCGTCTGTGAGGCGAGGCGATAACGGGGAGGCCGCACCACGCAGGGCCTGTTACCGATTTACTGCATAGGAACAGATCAGCTGTGAAAGGACATTAAGGTCATTACGTGTCGGTGAGTGAAAAAAGACAAAATACATTCAACTTTAAAGATTTCTATTAGTAAATCAGTAATGAATCAATACATGAAGTTTTTGAATTAGAGTGTTAACTAAAACTCTGCAGGATTTGCATCGTTAATTAAATGTGACTTCTTTTTTTTTTTAATTTCACAGAAAGCATGAAAATGAAAACAACCTTGGTTGAATATGGAGTTATATTTTAGTTTTGTCTGAATAAAAAGATTGTTTCTCTTTACTCTTTAGTTTTAGTTCCAGCAGGTCTTCTCCCGCTTTGATCTCAGCTACAGGGGTCTGTGTAAACTAAGGCTCCGAATCTCCATTTTAAAGAGTTTTAAGCTAATAAAGAAACCGAAGATTCATTAAAGCTGGCAGCTTCTTCTCCTGCGCCCCTCAGTCACACGTTTATGTGTTTACAGTCCCTGGAGGCCAGTTTGACAGTCTGGCAGTAAAAATAAAACATAAAACCAGGTCAGCTACTTTCAGCTAAAACATTAAATTTATTTGCTTTTGAATACTTATTTCATTATTGATTAAAACATTTTAAATATCAACCTGCATAGCTTTATATCTTTAGTGATTATTACAGATTTAGGAGCATTTGGAGCCAGTCTGTCGCATCTCAGTTTTGTCCACAAGGTGGCAGCAAAAGTCTTGATTCCGCCTCAACAGAGAAGCACATCCAGTTAAATTGTCACCTTCAGTTTTAGTTCAAACCAGCATGGTTTTTATTGTTTAAGCTGTAATTAGATGAAACGGGTTGAGTTGGAACATTTGATCATATTTAAGTTATTTTCTGTGTAATTTTCAGTCTCAAACTTTACCAAAGAGAATTTACTCAATAGATGATTAATGTTCTTTATATTTTCAATCTTTTTTTTTTTTTTACACTTTTTTCCTGGGAAATCAAAATTTTTATTGAACATTTTTTAATTTCTAACATCCAGCTGTTTGAACTCTGATTAATAACAAGTCATTTTCACTTTGTGAGCATTTTATTGCCAAAAACTCGTTAAACTGTGGGGAATTTTTAATTGAAAGAAATAATCAGTGTAGTCTAATCTTTACATTATTCCAAAGGAACCTGCAGATAGAAATGTATTGTAAAAAGAAGCTTTTGTTTTAGTTGTAAATGTGGTTCAGACCTGATCCAGGATCAGTTTTTATGTTTTTATATGAGATTAGTTTCTGCATAAAAAGGATGAAAAGCGTTTTTTAAATTTGCTTCTTTGTATCATTTGTTGTTGAACAAGTAAATAAGAGTGAGCACACGAGCTGAGCTGAGTTTTCTTAACGAATCGCCTCAGATCAGGACGTCTCTGAAGATCAAACTCAGTCAGGATCTGATCATTTTGCTGTCCGACTGCAGAAAACACCAGAAATGACTTCACATTTTGGTTCCGGCAACAAAATCTGTCCCTGTTTAAACCCGACTGAATTCCCAGGAGGCTCTCCTCAAACCTGGAGGAGGGTTTTGGATGATCTTCCTCTGGGTGAAATCTGCCAACAAACACGTCTGACACGGTGCCTTCAAGGTCTCTTTACCACAAATAAATGTGATGAGAATGTGAGGACATCTGGTTGATCAAATTAAAAATGTGTCCCTCAACTAACGACGCCGTCTGGGCCTGTGGGCTGTTAACTCGATAATTTATGTTGGTTTTTTAAACTCTGTTGAGGTGAATAAGTGTTAAATCACTGCTCATTAATTAAACACACGTCACCTTCCTGCAGCAGGGAGGTAAAGTCAACGAAAAGAGGTCATGTGATCAATCACAGCTGATTATTGAGCGTCTTTCAGACCCATTCCTGTTAAATATTAGATGTCCGACTCCAACACAAACACAACCTTCAGTAACGCAAACTGAATCCATCTGTTGATTTATAAGGTGAAACCCTATGACTGTGAAACCTATCAAAAAGATTTTTGACAGGTCAAAAAGGTGAGATTCCATCAGGAAGATTTTATTTATATTAAAGTCCCAAAAAAGGTGACCAGTTAATCATTAACTCCACTGGTAAATCAGGCAAGTCATCCTATGCAGGTCTCACTATTTTTCTCATTATTACTGGCTGGTGCTTCCACTCCCAATATGGCCGACCTGTTGCCATATCACTAGTCTATCACTAGTCTAGTATTATTGTTCCTGCACGTGAAATTTTCCAGTCTGGATGAAGTGAAACTATGTTAAAATGAAGACTGAAGCTCTGTAATGAGAACTTGTACAAAACTTAGAAAAGCATGTCACCTGAGCACAAGGTTGCAGGACATTTCCTTTTATCTTCTGCTGTGAGAACATCAACCTGCAGGAGAAACCACTCTGCTTCATTTCTAGAAGAAACACTTGAATTCACAGTTTAACGATAACTCCATGAAACTTTCTGCAGTTCATAATTCCTGTCAGGTTTTGGTGCGAGAGAAAGCACAAACACAGCGAAGCACTTTACAAGCTCAATGTGAATTCTCTAAGAGCGCACAGACGGACGACAGCCCACAATTTACTGCATCATTTCATCATGTGGACCATAAAAAGACCGGCAGATCCTTAAATCTAGAAACGGTGAAAAGGTAAATCATTTTTCACTGTAGATGTAGAGGGAGGACACTTGTTTTTATACAGAAGAGAGATTCTGAGCTTAGAAACAGCTGAAGATTCAGCATTGATGAGATTCTGCAGCAGTTTTCCTCCTCTGATGTCACTGAGTGAGGCTCAACCTGGACAGGTGAGAAAACATCCCATAGACAGATGATTAAACCTTAACATGCATGCTTTGGGTCATTATTAATGTTTTCATTTTGAATAAGTTTGATTTATTTTGGGTTGCAGGAGAAAACCTGCAGGTTTCGTGTTTTTATTAAACAAACAAGAATTTAAGTTTGGATTTGCGGCCAAAACCTGAAAATGTTTTAAAAATAAAGAGGTAAAAGCTTCTCTTAAAAAATACAAACTTTAACAAATGAAACAATAAAATAAACTACATTTTTAAAATAAAAACAACCCTAAGCCTAAAATATAAAAATTACTAACTAGATTATATAAATGTTTTAAAAACCTACATAAAAACAACAGAAGTAAAAAAGATTTTAAAAATGCAAAAATGTAAAAAACTTAAAAGAAAAACATCAGGAAAATGTCCTTTTATTAGCACCCCTCAATGTCTGGAGCTTTACATTTTAAAGAGCTAATGATGAGGTAATCATTAACCGAGCATTGATAAAAGTAGGATGACATCAAACTTTTAAATGATTTGCTGTCAACAATACTTTGTCTGAGTTTCTCTTTAAGAATTAAAATTTTTAAACACAATTAAAAGCTCACCGTAGCACAGAAGACTTTTTAAAAAAATACATAATGTTTATTTTATAGTTTAAAAAGTTTATTTTATTGGGTTTAAATGGGCGTTTAAAAATATTGGTTAACCTTTGACCTGAGCAAAAACAAAATGAATCGGCTAACAACGTTTAGTAGCACGGCCTCTACACGACGACGTCATCGCGTTTGTTTTGGGCACCTTGCCGTCGCTGAGTTGGCGGTGACCTCCTCTGGATGCTGACGTGTCCTGAAGACCTGAGTCCACCTGTCCGACCGCTCAAACAGGACAGTGATCATAAACACAACAGCTGTAAACGTCCCATTTTCTCATTTCTATTAATGACTGAAGACGGTTCCTGGTGTCAGACTAATGCTCGCTCTCCTTCCTGTTTTGGTTGTGCTCTTCATGGATCAGTGAAACCCTTTTAGCACGTTTTGTGCTTTTGAAAGCGTCCCTTCTATTGATCTTTGCATGAGCATAAACCAACTGAACTTCCATCCTTCCCGTCTGCGTTGCTGCTGCACGCATCCCCCGAAGCTTTAATGAACGACGGAGGTCTCGATGTGAATAATGACACAAAAACGTCTGCATAAAGCCACCGGCCCCCCTTTTTGTTATTGAATGCACTGAAATATTGATGAGTCTCCCCTTTTGCTGTAGCCGTCTCAGATATTTGCCTCTGACTGATGAAGGCCGGAGTCTTGTTCCTGCCAGGCGACCTGGACTGTTTACGGTTAACGAAAGCCGCAGTGCTGCCGTGGTTTAAAAACCAGGACAGGCTGGGTCACCGTGGTGGGAGCAGCCTGATGTCTTTGTGCTGCGTCCTGCTTTCCTCCCGTCTTTGTTTTTACCTTCTGGAAGCTTCTAACTTGATCCTCTCTTCCTCTGTGATTTGTTTGCAGAACAAATCTCTCCGGCTGTGATTTATCTCGGCTCTGCGGCTTTCTGGTAATTCCCAGGTGATGCTACCTGTCTTAACAACAGCCAAAAATAGAAGACTTATCATCTCCAAGTAGGTTACAGAGGAAATGTGAATTTTCCTTTTTGCTGTTCTCTGTGACACGTGCAGTTTATTTCACTGCTTGGAAATCTCACCGAGTTGATTGACGTATTATTATCAGGCGTCTTTGTTTGAATAAGAGTTTGTGCAGAAGATAACGAATCTAATGGATTTTTCTGCAGCTCATCATCTCATTCAGCGAGGTTTTAGGAACGTGCACATCATGGTTCCTTTGTTAATGTTTAAGCAGTTTTCTGTTCTTCTGAGCTTAAATTTAGATCATTGAAGTGGACAGCTTTCTACACGTTCTTTAGAGCAAACCTGACCTAGAAACACCTGGATGAGGGATGTTTGGGGATTTACAGGCTGCAATATCAGAACACCAGAGATTAGGAACTTTAAATCACACTGTAATAAATAAACCTCACTGTTGGAAAGTAAGAAAAACAAGTCTGAGCCACGGTCCAAACAAGCAACTCGTTCTGTTTTTGATTTGTTGAGGCTGAACCTTTACACCAGCGCAGGCGCCAAAGGAACTGATCTCACTTAAGAGCGAGGCCGGATGTAGGCATGGGCAAATTCCATGGCTGCCCCCCCAAATGTGATTGCATGCAGAAATAACAAATTTAAAAAATATTTCAGTGAAAAATGGTCAGAGTGAGAGCTCTCTTCCATTTGTCCTCATTCAAAGTAGCTACTGATGAATGACAGAGGAAGAAAGAGAAACAAAAAACACAAACAAGAACAAAAAAACAAACAAAAAACACAAAAAGAACAAAAAACAGAACAAAAACAAAAAAGAACAAATAAACAAAAAAGAACAAAAAAACACAAAAAGAACAAAAAAAACACATAAAAAAGAACAAAAACACATAAAAAAGAAAACACACAAAAAAGAACCAAAAAAACACCAAAAGAACCAAAGAACACATAATAAAGAACAAAAAACACATAATAAAGAACAAAAAACACATAATAAAGAACAAAAAAACACATAATAAAGAACAAAAAACACATAATAAAGAACAAAAAAACACATAATAAAGAACAAAAAACACATAAAAAAGAACAAAAAACACATAAAAAAGAACAAAAAACACAAACAAGAACAAAAAACCAAACAAAAAACACAAAAAGAACAACAACAAAACAAAAAACACAAAAAAGAAAAAAAAACAACAAAGAATAAAAGAACACAAGAAAGAACAAAAAACACAAGAAAGAACAAAAAACACAAGAAAGAACAAAAAACACAAGAAAGAACAAAAAACACAAGAAAGAACAAAAGAACACAAAAAAAGAACAAAAACCACAAAAAGAACAAAAGAACAAAAAAGAACAAAAAAACACAAAAAAAAACAAAAAACCACAAAAAAAACAAAAAAAAACACAAAAAAAACAAAAAAACACAAAAAGAACAAAAAAAAAACACAAAAAGAACAAAAAAACACACAAAAACACAAAAAGAACACAAAGAAGAACAAAAAACACACAAAAAGAACAAAAAAACACACAAAAAGAACAAAAAAACACACAAAAAAGAACAAAAAACCACAAAAAGAACAAAAAAATACAAAAAGAACAATAAAACACAAAAAGAACACAAAGAAGAACAAAAAACACAAAAAAGAACAAAAAAACATAAAAAGAACAAAAAAACACAAAAAAGAACAAAAAAAACACATTAAAAAAACACAAAAACACAAAAAGAACACAAAAAGAACAAAATAACACCTATAAAAAAGAACAAAAAAACACATAAAAAAGAACAAAAAAACACATAAAAAAGAACAAAAAAACACATAAAAAAGAACAAAAAAACACAAAAAAAAAAAAAAACACATAAAAAAGAACAAAAAAACACATAAAAAAGAACAAAAAAAACACAAAAAAGAACAAAAAGAACACAAAGAAGAACAAAAAGAACACAAAGAAGAACAAAAAAACACAAAGAAGAACAAAAAAAACACAAAGAAGAACAAAAAAAACACAAAGAAGAACAAAAAAACACAAAGAAGAACAAAAAAACACAAAAAAGAACAAAAAACCACAAAAAGAACAAAAAAATACAAAAAAGAACAAAAAAACACAAAAAGAACACAAAAAGAACAAAAAACACAAAAAAGAACAAAAACACATTAAAAAGTACAAAAAAACACAAAAAAGTACAAAAAAATACATAACAAAGAACAAAAAAACACATAACAAAGAACAAAAGAACACAAAAAAAACAAAAAACACATAAAAAAGAACAAAAAAACACATAAAAAAGAACAAAAAACACATAAAAAAGAACAAAAAAACACATAAAAAAGAACAAAAAAACACATAAAAAAGAACAAAAAGAACACAAAGAAGAACAAAAAAACACAAAGAAGAACAAAAAAACACAAAGAAGAACAAAAAAAACACAAAGAAGAACAAAAAACACAAAGAAGAACAAAAAAACACAAAAAGAACAAAAAAAGAACAAAAAACACAAAAAAGAACAAAAACACATTAAAAAGTACAAAAAAACACAAAAAAGTACAAAAAAATACATAACAAAGAACAAAAAAACACATAACAAAGAACAAAAGAACACAAAAAAAACAAAAAACACATAAAAAAGAACAAAAAACACAAAAGCAAAACCAAACCTAACCAGATGAGGTCAGCCTCAACAGGGCATCAGCCAGTGTCCTACTTGTTCCGTCCCAAGCCCGGGTAAATGCAGAGGGTAGGGATCAGATATGAACATAAATCTATGGATAGAGGAACTGATATGATGATGGTGTAGTTTTTGATGCATTTAAGGGATTGGGGGGGGGGGG
>SSNR01000344.1:164873-203355 GCA_006937965.1 Callopanchax toddi
CCCCCCCCCCCCCCCCCCCTGATGTTCTACCTGCCCCCCTTTGTGGGGCTGGCTAGATCCGGCCCTGCTTAAGAGTTTGCTCAAGACCATCCATCCACTCAAATCAAAAACAAAATCAATCAAAATAGTTTTATAGAGGGAAATAATTTTTCTTCAGAAAGGCATTGTAGGCTGTTTTAGCTGTGGACAGGAGGGATCTTCTGATCTGACACTCTGTTGGTGCATTGTACTAGAGGTTCAACATTTTGGCTGCAGAGATATTTCACAGTTGCATGTCCTGGACTACACCACCACCTTTGCTTTTTTTGCTCCTGTTCAAATCTCTGTCTGCTTATCATCCAAAAAACAATCAGAGATAACGGAGTCGAGATCTGATCCCATTCCCAATATGGATCCTCATCAATGCTTCAAACTCATCAAACAACAACAAATCTCACATTTCTCTTTATGGTCGGTGAAAGTGATGCTCTAACCTTCCTCTCCCTCTCTTTTCTCTTTGCTCCTCCTCATCCAGTTTTAACTTTAACTTGTGGGGTTTTGGGGTCACAGATTGTTTTTTTTAGCTTTTAAGATGTCAATTAGCTGCTCCCTCTTGTAAACAAGTCTGTTATTTATATGGTTACGACGTATGATGACAGGTTACAGCTAAATCCTCCAAGTAGCACAGCGTTCAAACCAGAACAGAATCACTCAAAACGCCTTCAATCTGAAAAATTAGGACAAAAATGTCCCAGAACAAAAATAACTTGTAAAATAAACGAGCTGCCACTCTAGATCTGTTCTAGATCCACTAAAGGTCAAAGGTCTTAGTTCTGTTTTTCGATGTTTCCCACCTGTGGACATCTGCTTCAGCTCTGGACTCTGCAGTAAACGTCCTTCCTCTCACTACGGTCATGTTGGGTTAATAACAGTTATGGTTACAACTGTAATTAATTTTTCAAAATTGAATCAATACTTTTTCATTCATAACCTGCTTGTCTTTCTCTCGTCGTCACATGTGAGATTGATTCAGTTCATTTCAATTCAGACATTGTGCCACTTTGCAATCAGTCACCCTTTAGTCAATAAGTTTTACTGGAATCATGTTTTCATAACTCGTCTCAAAACAGTGTAAATATTTATAAATAAATTTAAAGTTCTGCATCTTTCAGTTTCTGTGACGTCAGAGTTTTCATCCAATCCCTGATTAAATTATTCATAAAGTGATCTAAATGCCAATTCTCCGATAACACGATCAGTGTTTTTGTTCAGCGCTGCATAAATAAAGTCACGTTAAGGTAAAACAATCAGGAGGAACTTCACTGTTGCACCAATTTACACAAGTTTATCTCGATAAAAGAAGATTGTTACAAACAGTCATGCAGATAAATTACATGCACACATCCATTTATAAATAAAATAAACAACAGTTATAATATTAAATTGTCTCAGGACAAAGAGATCTTGGATGTAAAGTTCATGAGTCCTGAAATTTGATGGTTGTTTGTTCTAAAATGATCAATTTATCCATATTTGTGAGTTGATTATCAAATAAAACAAGTGTTTTTTAGAGTCAGAAAGTGATCTTTTTTTAAACACTCCAGAGACGAAGTCAAGGAGGGCCGGCCAGACATCCCTCTACCTGGTGACGCTCCCCAGACGACACTCCAGGAAGTCCTGGGTCTTCCTGGGGAACTCCTCCCAGTAGGGCGTGCCTGGAAATCCTCCAGAGGGCGGCGACCATCCTGATCAGATGCACGGACCACCTCAGATGACTTGGTTCGATGAGGAGGAGCAGCCCTACCCTCTAGTTCTCGACCTTCTCTCTAAGGCTGAGTCCAGATCATGTCAGCCACTCGTATCCGGGGTGATGCTCAGTGAGGGTTGGATCGTAGATGGACCAGAGACCTCTCAAACTGCAGACAGATTTTGTTTTCAGCATTTAAACCAGTACTGCACTTTCACAGCAATAGTAAAGAAGCGGTGGAGTTTGTAGTGGTATAAAACCTGAGTTTTATTGTACACCTTCTGCTAATTTATCCAGTTTACCTGAGGGTTTATTCGAGAGCCTCAGTGCTCCGGACACCTGGTTTAGACAACTGTATGTGATAAAAGCAGGAATATCTAGGTTCTTTAATTGACAGGGAGTTAGTCTACGTACCTTTTTATTGACGAATTAAAGTCTGAGTCAGAACTAAGACTTTACAGATTTATTATAAAAGAGACGGACACACAGTTACAAACAGATGAGCAGAGGTAGCAGTGGCTATTAGCTTTGTCAACACGATGGTGTGGTGTTCTAAGTTGATCTTAAAATAAGTTTTAATGACTTGAGTCTCATGATGTTTTTAAGACTAGGGAGTTTAATTTAGATTAAGGATTAAATGGAGTGGAGGAGTTGCTAGTGGATAAGTTACATGGAGCTTATCAACAAGCCTTTCAGGGTCCAGACCAGAAAGTGGTCTCTTACTGTACGCCGCTCCGGGATCGACGCCGATCGGAGAGCCGGGTGGGACGTCGTGAAGGTGGGGGTCCCCTCTCGGTCCCGGTCGGACGCCTGTGGAGGTCGGGACCACCGTAGGCCACGGAGATCGTCCTTGGATGCGGTCGTCAGGAGAGCCATTTCTGGGTTAGCTGGCGGTTAGCATTTTGGGCTAACAGAGCTGCGGCTCCACTTCCCATGTCGTGGAGAGAGGCAGACGTGGGGTGTCTAGGCCTCGGGGAAAAGAGCGGTGATCACCGGCTCAAAACGGGCTGACCCGTACAGGAAGGCCGGCAACTTAGGAGATAGCTTAGCTGTGTAGAGGTTGACAGCTGAGCTGGTTGACCCATCAATGTCTGAATGGGAACTGAACACTTCCAGAAGCTGACAGAGCTAAAAGGAAGCGTTAGGCGATGTGGACCAATGAGGGAGTTTCTATCAAGGTCACATGACTCAAGCCCTTAAAGCTATAGTTCACCTTAATGAAGTATGAACATATTGATTTAACCTTTTAGCAAAGTATGTATATGAAATAATACTGAAGCTGGATCAAACATTCATAATACTGTGGGAGAACATGCATTAATCATATTGAAGACATTTCTGGACAGTGTCGTTTAGAAGGAGACATCAGGAAGTCTTTGAGTTTATTATTTCTAAAAGAGTCCTGTGGAGTCTTCCGGAGAAACGATCTGGATACCTGGGAATGTTGATTCAGTTTAAAACATAATAAAAGAGTCATTATAATCCAAGTTATTGGGGAAAAGATGATTATTGTTTGTGAAGGTCACAGGGGTCAGAGGTCAGAGGTTATAGCGTATTTGGTAACGCTACAAGTTCCTCCGTCTATTTAAAAGTAATCCAAAGACTGATGCTAAAATAATCATATAATATCACAAGGATTCACCAAGATAGTTTGATTACTGGTCTCTTATTTTGAGGTATTCACAGATTTTCTATTGTTCACTGATTTTTATTAGAAATCACAGACGACATGTAAAAAGACACTTTCGGGTCCCTGCTGTGTTGATCCTCTCTCGTCTCTGGTCTCTCAGCATCCAAACCAAAACAAAGATCGTCCTGCAGTCGGAGCTGCGTTTTCCTCTTCCATCCATCAGATGGCAAACCTCTCAGTAAACACGTCAACTCCGTCTCTGTTTCTCAGCAGACGGATGAGCGGCGGCGATGTGTTTAAATCAGCTCTGATGAACTGATGCCAGCAGAAAGAGACGAAGGCGAGGACTTTCACGTGTTTCTCTCCTCCTTCAGAGCGCCCTGAGTGGCTTTTAAATATAAATGAGTGAAGCTCTGATGCTGCTTTAATGGTGGATGAGAGCACAAATTGCACTGATGGTTCGAACAGGTATTTTTATGCAGCTGATGCACCAAAGAGAACTGCAGTGTGTTTTACCAGCGTGTGTCTTTCAGGTTTTGAACTCTTTTATAATGTTTTCAAATCATGTAGCATGTAATATTTATGATTTGGTGCAAAATATAGCATCATATTCTTGTTCCAACCTCATTTTTCATAGTTTCTCACTTTAAACTTACAAATGAAGGAAGTAATTGTGTGTTTTTGATGTTTGTTCCTGCATTTTTGAGACTAAAATGTGGTGAAGTAGAGACTTTGTCAGCGTTGCAATCCCAGCTAGGCCTTCATGCAAACATTTTTCATGTTTTCAGATGTTTTGGTTTAATATAAATTAAGAAATAAGGACTAAACTGATTGAACCAACAGAGAATCAAACTAAATATGACCTACGACTGTTAAAATCACCTCCATCACTCACTAATCTGCTCAGCAGAAAGAACCACGAACCAGTTATGGTCGCTGCTGTGTCTTTGGGCGTATTAATGTGTGTGTGTTTGTGCTGCCCGGTTCTGTGTGTGAAACAGTGACTGCAGAGTCTTCTGACCTTGAGCGCCCGTGAAACTGCCAGAAACAAGCAGCAGCTCATCAAATATTTACAGCTCTGTCTATTTCAGGAGTGGATGCGGCCTTTCTTCCCGCAGCCCGGGGCTGTTGGCTGCAGGCAGCCAGAGACGAGGAGGAAACGCGTCACGTCTCTAGTCTGTGAAGACATGAAACTTTACAAACGACCATCCTGTTTAACACTTTCAACCTCTGTCCAGTTCTGGAAAAACTGCTAAGAATCTGAAGTGATTCTGGGTTTGTTTTTTAAGGAAGAAAAATACTTTAAGAAACTTATGAGGTCTTTTTAAAGCAATAGCTTGTGAAAGAATCCTTAATAGACTCATAGAGGACGACCAAGCACAGAAATGACATCAAGTTTTTCTGCCTCATGGATAAAAAAGGACAGTTTTACATTTTCAGTTCAACTCAGAACATGTATTTGATTAGGACACACACAATATGACGTAATCAGCGTTATAGCTAAGGCAGGAGATAAAATGATAACTAATTTTACATTTATAAATTCACTTAAAGCCCAAGACACAAAAACAAACACTGACCTAGTAAAGCAAGGTGCAGCTTGTGGTCCAAGGAGAGGAAGAAAACAAACATTTGAGTCCATAACTGATTTGTTTTTAACCTGTTTTTTAAAGGTTGTGTACTGGTTACGGTTTCTGAGATGTGCTGGTAATGTATTCCCAACAACCAGCCTGGTTCACGGTCTCTGGTTTTTATTGTTTTCCTGTGAATAAAAATCAGTTAATGGTGGTGGAGCGAGCCCATAAAACCTTAAAAAGGAGACAAGCATCCTGTGATGACTTTCAGAGTTTAAAGAATTGTGCTTACTAACAATTTTACAATAATGGTAACGAATTGGCTTCTTATCAAAGTGTCACGTTTTGGTGTCGTGGACCCAAAGTAAAGGAGGTTAAATATATATAAATGTCTAAAGATGTGATTTTTTTTTTTTTTTTGCACATACTATTAAAAGTCCCAGAAAGAGGGAAGTGTGTTGAATAGATCAGATTATTGTTGCATCCTATTAGCATCATCTTGTATTTTATCACACAACATCATATTGCATCATATTGTGTTGTGCACATATAATTACATCAACACATTTCTGATGTATTTTCTGTGTCCATTATAGGGTTTTAGTCATTTAATGAACACGCTCTTATTTTGAAATTATCCTCCAAGTCTCATTTTTGAGCTGGACATTTTTAATTTTGCAGCTTCCTTTGAGAAGATGCATCCTGCTGTTAATGTAAATGTTTTTAGACACTCAAGCGCTCTCAGCAGCATGTGTCCACATCCCTTCATTACTAAACATGTGTAAAAAATGCTGTGTTGGTTTGCTTCTCTTTTTATCTCCATCCTGATCCCTTGATTGTAATTCAGTGGTGAGACGGCGGACAGATGGAGGCGATGAGCAGAACTGAGAGGAGGAGGTGATTATCATTGAAGGTTAAGGTGACTCGTGCAACAACAACAAAAAGAGTTCAGAGTGTTTGCACTTGTGTGTCAGTAAGATGGCAAATAAAAGAGAGCAATGACGTATTTAGAGATGCAAAGTTTAGAGAAAAATTAAAGAGATTTCCTCCACAGATTGTGATTTGTTCAGTTGTAAACGTCTGGGGGAGATGCATAGCTAGCCACATTGGGTTAGCCTAACCCTCGTGAGATACGTGACTTTGTGAGACTTCAGGGCACCGGACCAGAGACTCAGAAGTTGCAAATGTGGTATTCTGGATCCAAGCAGCAGATTGGGCTGATTGTCTTTTCATTAACCCTGTAAAGGGTCATGTCAGCACATGCTGGCTCAAGAAAACGATTTTAAAACATGAAAAAGTTACATAGTATGCCTTTAAGACTACACTGTAAAATGAACTGTGGCACTTTTGTTGTCCCAACATTTGATTTCAAGTCAGTTTAGCAAGGCTTTTGTAGAGTTGTTGTTTTAAATTAGAATCATTAGTCAAACACATCTCAACTACACAAAAAATGTTAAACAAGAATTTCATATCCAGTCAAATTAATATTCTAAGTGACTTTTGAGCATTAAAATGTATTTCCACTAGGTGGTGGTATGTGGCGAAAAGTCCGTTTTGCGTGTGCCTTTGATAATGGATTGGAAGAAGAAGAAGAAGCCAGCTCGGTTTGGTGCAGTGTTTTCAGCTTTCTTCAGAAGAACAAACAAACTAAAAATGCACATAATGTTTTTTGAACTCTTACTTTAAATTGGTAGTATCATTTAGAATTTTATTTTATTGTTTTTCATTTTATTTGTGCATGGTTTTGTCAATGCTTCTAAAGCAAATGCATTTAAGTTTATGCACTTGAATCATTGTGCAGTCACCTATCTCATCTCTTCAAAGTATAGGACCTTGATAAAAAGCTGTGTTCATTGTGATATATCCGTTTGAGTGCAGACTGTTCTAAAATTGATTTTAAAAACGGCTTCAGTAAATGTTGCAGAGGTGTAACTTCATTACTGCCTAATCAGCCTAATGGGAGCTGGTGATTGGCTCCCCTAAAGTTTAAAAGGACTTCCTGTTTGGCCTGCAGTTAAGAAGCAGCTTTAGGTGTCGGTGCTGGCTCGCAACATAAAAACATTTTTAATTATTACTTGAAATACATATCCAAGGCTAATACATAAAGTGTGTTTATTCAACTTAAAATTTAAAGTTTCAGTTACTTAAAAATATTTATCCAAAGCTACTAAATAAAGTGTTTATTGAACTTTTATTTTTGAGTTTATTTACTTAAAATATTTGACGTAATCAGTTTCACCAAAAAACTTGAGTTCAATTAACTCATCAGGTTTTACAGTGTAGTTTTGACAACGTAACATTTTTAATTGGGGTAAAAAAAATGTTAAAGTTGAAATAACTAAATGAAGTTAAATCAACTCTCATATATAAATTAAACTAACTTAAAATCATGTTGGTATAACAAGCTCAATTAATTTGGGATAACATATGGTAATGTGAAGACAACTAATTGTGTTCTTTCATTTAACTCAAAATGTTAAGGGAGCCCTTTACAGAGCAAAATCACCAGTGTTGTATCAACACCACCAGTGTTTAAATCAACACTGAGAGTAACTATTTGAGTCCACTGGACCCAAATAGTCACTCTCAGTGTTGAGTGTACACTGGTGATTTTGCTGTGTACCTCAGTTTTTTAAGTTGAAACAGTATGTTAGATTTTACAGTGTAGTAACGGCAAAATAAACCAGAATTTTAGTGGAATTAATCAAACAGTTTGATGGAAAATGAAAGAAAATCCCTGGTGAACGTCTGCACCCATCAGCTTATTATGTAACATATGAGGCTGCTCACTCATTAGGCGTTACTGTAGAAGTGTCTCAGGTCAAAGTTGGGAACAGAATGAATAACAACACATGCAAATGAGTAAACAAACACTGTCCAGACACACACAAAACTCATTATTTTTAGAGTGACAGCGAAACTCAAGAATGCAGAAATGACATCTTTGCACTTTAGAATTTAATTTACATTCCGCTGTGATCGACAAGTGAAGACAGTGTGTTAAATTGCTCATTTGCATTTGATTGATCAGTACTATCCTTTTGGTTTGCGTTGCATTTATACATTCAGTACTTTGTAGCGTGTGTGTGAGTGTGTGTGTAGGACTCAGCGTTGTTTAAAGACCCACTCATGCCAAACAGAAATGACTCTTAAGCCATTCAGTAAATCCGGCTCACTCCATCAAACGCAAATTGCTTTGAATTGTATAAAACCTTCCAGTGACAAGTAAAAGAGAACTATAAGGAATTATCTGGTTGTAAAATATCATGTAGATGTCGTCAAAGTCCTGTGAATTATAATAATATTAGCAGCAAGAATAAAAAGCGGAGTTTCTGCAAGCTTAAAGATGCTCGAGAGACGTAACAAAGGAGGTGAAATGGCGCAGAGATTGCAGGAAGACAAGATTTATAAAGACTAGAGAGCAGGTGGCTTCTGAGGAAGGTTTTTTAAAGCAACAACAGAAGGGGCGTTGCAGATCTCAGCAGGGAGAGTTTTCAAAGGATGGAGGCTGAAATACACAGTTTTATTCAAAAATGTGTGCAGGTTGGAGAGGGGTAGCCAACATGGAAACTGCAGATTTTATGAGTCTTCCTCCTTTTTTTTTCATTCATTCCATCCATTCATAGATGGAGGAGTGGAAACATGTTTCGAGTTGAACAGCTTGATCACAGCTTCTGATTAAGTGAACAGTTTAATGGCTACATGCAGCGTTTAGACATCAATAAATCATGACTGATTTACAGCATGGATATTAAAAAATCAACACACATTTAAATCACCGCCGACCTGTTGGAGTGCGGCTTTAGTTTATCGAGGAGGAGGAGAGAAACTTGTTTTATTTAGCAGAAACAACATGACGATCGAGCACAGCGGAAATGGTCCTGGAACATCTGGTTGATGGAGAAACGCTCTGACATGGAGCTGGAATCCATCACAGGCTGCAGTTTGTTTAAAAACTCTGATCATGAGTCAGACTAGAAATCAGATCAGCTGTTTGTATCTGAGAGGTGACTGATTGCTGAGTAACGTCTTCTTCTTTCTCCATGCTGCCCTGTGTGGACTACTTTATCCTCCCTCACAGTGCCAGCTGCTAGCACCGGGTCTCCCATATTCCAAAGAGTTCGGGGGTGCTCCCACGTCTCCTCAGATATCAGCACTGGCATCGGTTCTCCTCAGGGCTGTGTGCTGAGCCCCCTGCTCTTCAGGCTGGACATAACTGCCTACCACAGTAAGATTATTGTTAAATTTGCAGATGATACCTCTGTGGTGGAGCTCATCTCGGAGGAGGATGAGTCCACCTATAGGGACGAAGCAGCGTGGTGGTGCACCGATAACAACCTGCACCTGAACACATCAGAGACCAAAAAGAAAACAGAAATCCTACATCAGAGGGGACTGTGTGGAGAGGGCGCCGGACTTCCACTTTCTGGGAGTTCACATCACAGAAGACCTGACCTCAACAGAGTTGGTGAAGAAGGCTCAAAAGAAACTCAATTTCCTGAAAGTCCTCTGGACAAACACCATGCCAGGTCCTTCTATCACTTCTCTGTTGAAGAAATTCTGTGCTACACTGAAAAAAGAGAATAGTTGAACCAACTTAATTGAATTGCTTCAATTGGTAACAAGTAATTCAATTAAGTTTATCCAACTTAAATTATTAAGTTAGTTTAACTTGACAGATTTAAGTCAAAACTTACTCAAATCATTTAGTTTCTTACAAATTAAAATTTCTAATCCTTCTGACCTAAATTGATGTAAATTCAACTCAAATCTTTCGGTTTTTCCAAATGAAAAACTGAATGATCAAAAAGCACATTATCAATGACTTTGAACTTAAAGAGCCTGGGGCGCCAGAGAAAACTCACACAGCATGAAGAACATGCAAGCTGGCCACAGAGCTGGGAAGTGAACCCACAACCTCCTGACTGTAACAGTGCTAACAACATGCACCACCAAGCAGCTCACTGTTTCAGATGATTTTAAAATATTATGCAATGAACACTTTTTATACTTCAAAATGTTTTCCTCCTCCTTGAATGGAGTTGAGTATTTATGAATACTTAGTTTTTGTCGCTAACCTGCTAGCAGGGCTTAGCTATTCATAAATATTCAACTCCATTCAGAGAGTAGGAAAATGTTTTAAAGTGTAAAAAAGTCTTTATTGCATTATTACTTGCATCTGTGCAAAATAGTTAAATGTGTGATGTTCTCACAATAAATGTTAAAATGTTCCATCTCTGCAATGGATTTTTTTTTCTTTTTAGCCAACTTGAAATTCTAATTATAATGAAAGTAAAAACTAAAATAACACGCTAAAACACACATTTAAGATGATTTACATTTAAACAGTTTTTAAGTTCAAAGTAACTGATAATGTGCTTTTTAATCATTCAGTTTTTTCATTTGGAAAAATGTAAAAATTTGAGTTGAATTTACATAAATTTCAGTCAGAAGGATTTGAATTTTTGATTTGTGAGGAACTAAATGATTTGAGTAAGTTTTGACTTAAATTTGTCAGGTTTAACCAACTTAATAAGTTGGATAAACTTAATTGAATTACTTGTTACCAACTGAAGCAATTCAATTAAGTTGGTTCAACTGATCTTTTCTTTTAGTGTGAACATCACTGATTTTACGTTGATTGAACCCAAAACTTTAAGTTGTCCTGACTAAACCAAAATAATAGGTCAGATTTAGGTCAATAAGTCCATCACCTCAACTACAGCTCAGATATTCTTATTAGAGTGTACCGCCTCTGTGTGGTTTTCCAGCTGCACAGCAGAAAACACTTCAGCAAATAGTCTACGAGGAGATCATTGGCCGACCTCTACCTTCTCTGGATGAATTGCTCACGCTGCCGGGAAAGCTGTCAACATCTTAAGAGACTCCTCCCACTTTACTCACAAGACGTTCCAGCTGCCGCCATCAGGCAGAGACTAACAGGTTTTACCCAGCAGCCATCACGTTACTAACCTCCTCCAATGAGGCTGAGGCGTATCTACCTCTCAGGTGGTTTTTTTTTCTCATGTGCAAAATGTTTTTGACTAAATTACTGGTTTTAAAACATGTTTTATATTTAAATTTTACTTTTATATTTCTATTTCTCTGGACAACATAGAGATCATGCATTATTTACAGGTTACAATAAGAATAAACATATTCTGATTCTGAAATATTGTAGAGAATTTTAGCAGAATTTAATAAACAAATTGAGACAGGTTTTCAAAATAAAAACCTAAGATGGTTTTAAATCTCTGAGCTAAAATCACGTTGCGTGATTTGTTTAGTTTATGGTGGCTGGTTGGTTTGTGCTGCTGTGTGTGCAGCAGCAGAGTGATTCAGATGCTCAGATAAAGCAAACTGTCTTGTGCAAAATTCTAGAAGTTTACAAACAGGTAATAACACATCAGTATGATGATTTTGTGCAGGGATTGTCTTAAATAACCCAAAAAAAATGAGTAATTTGTCATCGTTTAGAAGCAGCGTCTCCCTTGATCTGACTGAGAATGGCTCCAGCTAGAGGACTCCTTCCTATTTGAATGATGTCACTAATGGGTGTAGTCCTTACTGGAAATAAATAGTTGATAAAACACTAAATGACCAAAACATGGGGATATTTCAGCCTTTGTGAACTGTGTTTTTGTGTAAAAGTTATTTAAAAAATTATCGTTTAGATGATTCCTGAACAGCCTCTGTTTGGATAAACAGAGATTGGCTAGCCTGACCATAACCAAAATGGATTGCTGTCATCTTTAAACAGCTCCAAACTCCTAAAGGTAGCATTTATTCCTGCTATGGTTTTAAAAGACCTTTACACCATGTAGGACAGGGATAATCATTTGTTATTTTAAAACAAAACAAAACACTTCAAAATGGCCAAAATTCTTTGCTTTTATGCAAATTTGTAAACTGATATTAAAAGGCACTCAGTCTGATTGAGTTTTTGTGTGAAATATATATAATATAATATCCTCAATATGCTGTATATCTTATGAAGTGTTTTGCCTAATTTTAAAATCTAACTGTGACCTAAATAAGAAACAACAATGTAAGTGTAATGAAATGTCCTCTAAATTTAAATTCTAGTTGAGCTGAGCTTTGATAAACTCCAATTCAAAATAAATAAGGAACAAGGCATGCAATGAAAACTTGTGTTTGTGTGCAAACTGGCTGCTGCAGAGAGAGAGAGACTCTCTGTTCAGTCCACCTGCTGCTAAGTGACGCAAGCACAGCACACACACACACACACACACACACACACACACACACACACACACACACACACACACACACACACACACACACACACACACACACACACACACACACACCCCTGTAACCCAGCACTTTGCTGATGCAGCACTAACAGCCAGTGTGTGTCTCCGTTGAAGCAGGGTTACTCGAGCATGCAGGGCTGCGGAGTGCTGCACCGTGACAGATCAGCGTCACCCCCTTCCCCACCTTCAAAACTGAGAAGGCTGGTGAAGTACGGTGTTATAGTTCGACGTGGGGAACCTGACGTCTGTGGTGTTAAGCACATGCCAGATGGAGGGAGTCAGCTTTGTGTGTGTGAAGGACTGAGAATGTGAGGCGACAGAAAAGTTTGAATGTGAGCTGGTGGTAAATGGATGAAAGGAATCGATGTGCTTATGTGAAGATGTGAAGATGTGAGAAATGATCACAACATTGCATCAGACAGCTCAAGATAAGCAGATGTAACACTTCATCCAGTCAGATCAGTAAAAACACCAACCGATTCTTCACAATAACACCGAAAGGTGACTAAAAAAAAGGGAAATCCTGCAGATTTAGCCATTTTTGACACAACTACTTGTGATATTAATCTGCTAAAATGCTGTTTTACTGCTTTGTTTGGACAAAATGTTGCATGCTAACATTTTAATGGATTAATCTCCACTGTGACTCATCAGCAGGATTATTTTTGCATTACCTGAATTGCTTTTCTTCTCTCTTAAATAAATAAAAGCTTCTGTGCATTTGCACCTGAGATTAGATCAAATAAAACTGAGAGGAGTCACTCTGCTGCAGATTTCAGGAACCAAAATATGCAGCAGTGTAACTTCATAAATAACCCTTTTATTTTGTCATCTGTTTGTAGTTTTTGTTTGTTTTGTGTATCTTTTATGATTGTTTTGTTTATGTTTTTGGTTTACTTGGTTTTCTGTTGTTGCTAAATGATTGATGGGTTACTTTGCATATAAAGCTGCATATTTGAATTACAGGTGTGAACTCACACACTCAGAGACGTGCCTTCAGATCACCCAGAATGCAGTTCTGTCACATCTCCACATGAAGCTGCCATGAGAAGCAGCTGATCCCGCCCACACTGAGCAGATTCCCTCTGCGGTGGAAAGGGAGAAAAGTCAAACTGAGTCGAGCGCGAATGATGAAATACTAAAAGAAAACAGCCAAGAATGAAACTGACTAATGCAGCAAACGGTGACTGATAGGATGTTGTAATGCGATTAAGCAGAAAACAGATGAAAGGTCAAAAAGATGAGTATCAGAACGATGCAAATCAGAAATCTCCAGAATAAACTGGATCTTTAAGTTACTAAATATGATCCATTGTTTGTTAAACTCATGTTTTCTGATACATATAAACCTGTTTCTGAGCTGGGACACCTGATGGGACTCAATAAATTGGAATTTTCTTGTAACTTAAACTCTTGAGTGGAAGTTCTTGCACAGAGCATGTTAAATATAATTTGCACCACATCATTTTTACATGTATTTTTGTCTCAGCTGTAGTGTGTATAAAAGCTAATGTTTTATTACTCACCTTCTGCTAATTTATCCATTATTACCTAGGGTTTAGACGAGAGTCTGTGTGCTCTGGAGACCTGGGTTTAACCAACTGTTTGTGATAAAAGCAGGATTATCTAGATTCTATTTAGTTGCAGGGAGTATTTATGTACCTGTTATTTGACGAATGGAAGCTGAGTCAGGAATAAATATATTCAATATTTATTATAAAAGCTGACGAACATTTGTAAACAGATTAGCATTTGAGGTAGCAATTTGGTTAGCATTCACTAAGTGGTAGATGTTCTAAAATTGATCTTCTGAGTTTAGAACCTGAGTCTTGTGGTGATATTAAGACTAGGGAGTTAGCTTAAGGGTTTAGTTATCAGGGATGAAGTGGAGAGGTTACTTTGATGAGCAGCCTAGTGGTAGAGGGTTAGCTTTATCAAAGTAGCCAGCTTTACCAGGTCATGGATCGTTACTGAACCTTGCTCCTGGATCACGTCCGGCTGGTGGAGTTCGACGAGGAAGCAGAGATTCCCCCTCGGTCGATCTGGGAGCCCCGACAGGTCGATCGACCCGCCCGGGCGGCGGAGAGCGTCCGTGGATGCGACCTCAGTTCGACCCATGGCTGGTGAGTTGATAGCTGGCTGTCTTACCCATTCTGGTTGAGACAGAGAGGCAGGTGGATGTTTCCTGCTCTCAGGGGTAAGAAGCTTCTTCGACTGCTACGGGGCTTGACCCGTTACCGGGACAGTCGGCATCAATAACCCACTGTGTAGCAAGTTGACAGCGGGGTGTTTTCTCCTCCGAGGCTGGTGGAGAACTGAACACTTCCTGTGTTGGGCAGACAGCTGAGAGCTGTCAGTAAAACGTGGGCCAATCAGGAGACTCTAAACAAGACACGTGACTCAGGCTCTAAAGTCATACGTCACCTCGTATAAGGAGTGTGAAAAAGTATACTTATTTATCCTTAGCAAAGTAGAAATAAGTAATAATACTGATTTAACCTTTTAGCAAAGTAACAATAATACTGAAGCTGGATCAAACATTCACAATGCTGTAAGAGAAAGTGCATTAATCATTTAAGACATTTCTGTAACAGATTAAAGTGTCATTTTAGGAAGAGACACCAAGAGTCTTTATTATTATTATTATATAAAGTCCGGTGGATTCTTCCGATACGACCGTGACCTTGGAGGAATGTTGATTCAGGTTAAAACATAATAAAAGAGTCATTATAATCCGAGTTATTGGGAAGAAGATGGATTATTGTTTTTGATGATCACGTAGGTCAGAGGTCAGATCATATATTGATCACGCTACACAGCTAACTCTCTGCAGAGGAGTTCTGCTCTGCAAAAAGCAATGTTATTGTGTCATCTGATTTATACATATTTTCTTTTCTTTCCAGAGAGCTGCTTTTGTAATTGATTGTTTTTGTAGCTGCTTGAGATTATTGGTCAAAAACTAATTCCAATCACAATTAGGATAAATTCACCCTTGTGCATGCAGTTAGCAAATAAACCAAATATGCTGTTCCTGCTCTGAGATGTTAGCTTCACTCCTCTAATTTCACACGATTCTCCAAACTCAGATCACTCTGACTGCTGTCTACTGAAGGTAAGATACTGACTGCTCACAACATCTCCACACAACCCCACTTTAAAAAAAATGTCAGGATGTATTGTTAAAGCATTGCATTTATTCAAATTATGGTGGGTAGATGAAAGATTCCTCATATAAAAACCGAGGAAACTTGCTAGATGAGAAGATCGATGCCCTCAGGAGCCAGGAAACACAGCCTAGATGTTTCCCTTCAAGCATTTATGATTTCTGTAAAAGTTTGTCTTAAAAACTCCTCAATATCTAACATCATCAGCTTTTTCCTTTACATGTATTTATCAGACCTAGTGAACATATTTATTTGTCATGAAGTTCAGATCAGATTTGCTGTCACTCAAATACAGAAGATAAAACTTTAAATGGTGTAAACATAAGTTTTTTTCTTTTATTATAAGGGGACTCAAAACTATCAATTAAAAGACACCATAAAACCCACACATTTATTTGTGCAACGTCGAGTTAATAGACACACATAAAGGTTGCATTGCAGGAAACGAAAACAATCTTCACACCCTGGGTGTGAAAATTCACACAAATCTCTCCCTGTTCCTTTGTTGTGTTTAAATCACATAACTGGATGCAAAAAAACGAGGATGTGAGTTAATTTATGACATTTCATGAATTATAGCTGACCATCAAATCTATCCTCACAATAAATGGGTCTCTTTTGATGTTGAGTGAATGAGTTCAGTGAAAATACCTTCACAAAAACAGGAAAACCAAAATTCTGTTTGTGTAATCTTAATTGGTTTTAATTCTATGAATATTACAGAGGGTTTTCAGTTTGAGGAGACTGCTTTCTGATGGTTTGAGCACCAGAACCATCCAGACTGACTGATCGTTCCAGTAGACTTTACCTCAGTGAAACCTCAGGTTCAAATGAAAGGCTGCAGGTTATTTAAAGAGCTGAATCAGAGAGGCACCGTTTCAAACAGCTGTGGATAATCGCCCATTAATCTCGAACCTAGAGACAGTTTAACTGATGTGGTTTTGTTTAACTGTGTCATTTTAAAATCTATTTTTGGTTCAGTGTTTGAAAGTTCACTGAGAGACAATCTACAGAAAATTCAGATATCCTTTAATTTGCACAAAATAGAACAAAAGGACGACATGTGAAACTGGTTTGTGTTTTTAGGTTGGAAAAATCAATGTATTTTTTTATATAATGAATACAATTTGAAATGAAATATTTATATTGGGATGGGGTCATTTACTTTCCCTTTTTAAGTATTTAGTTTTACAGTTAAACAGGCCAAACTTCTTCTACACCAGTTTAAAAGAAAACCTGCCCTGTCCTTTAGAATGAACATTTGAAAACCATTTAAAGTTATATTCTTGTGAGTTTACAGCTCACAAAGCAAAAAACAAGAGTTTGAAAGTTTATAAAACTTTAGTTAATAGTGGGGGACACACTAATGGAAGATTTTGTATGTAAAGGGAGAATAGTAATGTCCCAGCTTTAAAGTATTCAGCTTGATTTGAATGATGGGGCATTTTTCTGGCTTTACAGTCAGTTTTCCCTTACGTAAAAACAACTGGAGTAGAACATCTTGTCATTACAGACGATCTTTGTTTTTGCAGCAGCTGTCGTTGTGCGCATGCGCGACCGCAACCTCCGCTACCCCCTGTGCCGAGCGCTGGCAGCAGGTTGGCCGGACATCGTCGCTGTTCCTCCCGCTTCCACTCCACGCTGAGAGCTGCTGTCCGGATACAAACTGCCATCACAAAGGGACTTAATCACTGTTACAGAAGACTTTACTAAAAGCAACCTAAGCGAACTGTTTTTTGAGTTTTCGGACGCCCCGACCGGCTGAGCTTTTTCCCTCTCCAGTTCACCTCGCGGTGGTCAGCGGACACTCACGGAGGTAAGTGTCCGCTTTTCGGTGAGTTTTTCGGGATGAACTGGGGGCTGCTGACTCCTCTGTCCCGCACTGTTTGGTCAACTTTAGCTTCAGGTCAGCGTGTTGTGTAAAATGTGTAACTTTATTATTTTTGTCGGTAAATATTTGCTTGGAGGTGAAATGTACAGTTAAACGGCGAGTTTAGCTGCCAGTCGTCACGCGCTGACCAAGGAGAAACACTTCGTCCTGTGTTGTTGTTGTTTTTTTATATTCTGCTAAATTACAAACCACAATTTCATTTGAGGGTCAAAACAGCCAGTCCAGGTTGTTAACTTTCAAATTAAGTTTAAATTGTGTTAATTCTCCAGCTCTGGTCGGGGGGAAACGGTGCACCTGTTCGTAGTAATTCAGGAGGACAACTAGGCCCTCCCATTGATCGCACACCTGCTCTCTGATTGATTATCACTCAGGGTTTCACCTTGCAGCGTTCAGATCGATATGTTGGTGCCCTGACTACTGATGTCAATGGAAATGTATAAAAAGGGATAAAGACAATCAAGGATTTTAATGAAATACTTTAATATTTACATTTATTAATCACAAAGTTGTGGATTTGAGTCCAAATCTTGATGACCTTAGGTTTGATTTGGAGAAATTCCAAAATATTTGGAACTTTAACTCCAATAACTTGTGACTTTACTCGGACTTGAGCCTGTTGACTTGATTTCTCACACAGGGTGAACATAACAGGGTTCTTATGGGGACTTGAAATCCTTAAAAGTGCTTGAATTTTAATGTGGTGTTTTCAGGGTGTTGAAGGTGTTAAGTCTTTAAAGCTGCACTCAGCAGGTTGGTAAACGATGTTTTGTTTTCATGCCTCTTAACAACGTTCAAACATAGTATAGCTATAGATATATTGTGGAGATTAAACCCCCCGAAAGAAATCAAAGTGGTTGTCCCACAGTTCTAGGGCTGGGTAAAAATATCGATTCATCAATGCATTGCAATTATTAATTTCTCAATTCAATATCGATTCATCACATTTTATGAATCGGTTCAGCCCACCGGCCAGTAGGGGCACTGTGGGCAGCACTCTAGTCTCCCTGTGGTTTAATCACAGACACGCATTAAACCAGAGGAACTAACAATCTTAATGGGTCACATCGATGTTATTGTCCATGGTTTTTTCTAAAACTCACACAGGATGCACACTACAGTAAAACACTAATTACACACATTTCTCAGCACACTCACACTTTGAACAAATCTACACTAATTTGAATGAACAAATGTTCTTTTTGAAATTACACTGACACATGAACATGTTTGAAGATAATTCTTGTTATTGTGGTTTCATTTTAAGCACGTTGTCGTTAAGAATAAGTACAAATTTTGGCTTTTAGATATTGTAGCTGAATTTTTATGCTGGTGCTACAACGTTTTGTTCTGTGCTACAAAATCTGCAACCTCTGTAGCACCAGTGCTATGAGCTAAAAAAGTTAACATAGAGCCGTTAGGTACTTAATTACTTGTGTATTTACTTATTATTGAATCGATATCGAAGCTAATAGATCAATATTGAATTGAATCGAAGCCTGAAGAATCGAATCGAATCGAATCGTGACATTCCTAACAATCCCCAGCCCTACACAGTTCTCTAAAAACTTCAGCCAATCCTATTCTTCAGACCAAACAATAGGATTTGACAATCCGGCTGTCTGTCTCGCTGAAGACTGCTTGGATCCCCATTAATCCACCCGGGCACATTTTGCAGCAGAACATCCCGGAAGTGAGAGATGGACGGAAACAGCCGTCTGTTAGCACTTCCATTTTAAGAAAAAATACCAGAGTCCCAAAAAGAAAAACACCTTTTCAGCTAGCAGAAAACAAAAAACGTTTGGACGTAGAAAGAGGAAAATCCTGGGGGAACGGTTCAACAGCTGGAGTTTTGCTCTGTATTGTTTCTGAGACAACAAGCAGTGGTGATGTCAGAGGAGGCTGGCCTACGGACTATACCCGATGGGAGGGGTGAGTGCTCTGAGACGTGTTTCTCTAAAATAGCTAGCGATACCTAGCTTGTTTACCAACCTGCTGAGTGCAGCTTTAAAGGGCGCTCACTGAAATACTTAATTTAAATCATAATACAGACTATTAAAATGACATTTCAGTTTAAAACATTTTTTTACCAATTTAAAAAAAAAAAGTGTTACTTTTTTCCTACTGTTTAAAAAAAAAAAAGTAAATATTTCAGGTTTAGTCTGCAAATCAAAATTTAAAGCACACTGTCAGGAGTGTCCTTTTATCCCTAAAAGATTAAAGAAAAACAGCTCCTCTCAAAATGAAGGACATTTAATCTCCTGTGATAAAGAGAATACTGGGAAAAAACCTTAGATTGGAGATGTGCGGGAAAAATATCACCCTGTTCGGGGGGCAGGCTCACATTTCATCACAGACCAGGAGCAACATAAAGCCGACAGAGGACTCTGCCTCTCCCCATTCCTTCACTGGCAATTCTGGACCTCTTCCATCATCGCATGTACGGTTTCCATGGTTACAGAGGACCGCTTTCATCATATCTCCTCCGTCTGCTAGATTGTTCTATTTGATCATCCTACCAGGTCTGTTTTTGACCCACATATTCATCTTATCCTTAGCTAATAGTGTTTTTAATAACATTTATATAATGTTCATAATTTGTTTTAAAATCTCATAATTCACAAGTGATCTGAAATGGTCACACACCTTATAAAGGGTTAATAAAATTCTTGAAAGTCCTTGAAATGAGAGATGCAGAGAAATTTGCTGGTGATCTGATTTGGCCAATATTCAGCATGACTGGCTTAGGTTATTAACCTGAAACTTAAGAAAAGCTATTTATTTGTTCAGTCCATGAACTTGTCATTGCTCACTGTTAATTGCAAAGATGTGATTTTACTTCCAGAGTTTAAACTTTCAATTTGATCAGAAAAAAAAAAAAAAATCTTTTATATAACTCAAATAAGAAGGTCACAACTGAACAAAAACCGTAAACTGGTTTTAACTCATCAAATCAAAATCAGTGCATCTCTGCTAAAAACTGCAGATGAAGTCCGTTAGCTTAATATTTAGTTTTATGAGACAGGGAAATAAAAACATTTTGAGTAAATGTGTATTGTTCATGCGTAAATTAATCATCACCATTGAAAGGTGCTGAAAAAGTGCCTAAATTTGATTTGGGCAACCCTAAAATAAAAACATATAAACATTTATTTGCTGCTTGTTTTGTCAATTAATCACTCCTTTAATTTCTCATTAGTCTGGAATTAAATTACAAATTTAGATAAATGACTGAATTAGGACTTGAAATTCAAAGTTTAGGACCTGGACTTGGGTTGGGACTTGCATTTCTTAGGACTTTTCTTGAGACTTAGATGACTTGGTCCCACCTTTGAACGATTTTGTTGAAAATAGTATTTATTCTTGCACCAAAAATTGTTTTAAATCAAAAGCAACAATGCGTATAAAATATCAGCCATGTGAGACATTTTACTGCTTTTAAACATAAAATACATTTTGCTGTTAATATTTGTGCTTTTTCATGAGTTGAGTTTCTTGGGGCAAGATCAGAGTATTTCATGTCACTTTGTAAAATCTGACAAATAAGGGATTCCCAACCAGTCTTTCTAGTCTTTGTTAGAGAAGATGTTTAGACCTTTTCCAAAAACAATGGTTTAAAACTACCATAACAAGGAATAAAGTTTCACTTCAGTCTAAATCAGTCAAATTATACGTTGTGGTATCAGGTCAGAAATAGGAAATCTGGACATCTTTGGACCATTGTTCCAGTCAGTTTTATTTTTTCCAGCTCTGCAAAACTTAAAGAAGAGAGAAATGGTATAAAGCTCTAAAAACTGATGCATCCTCTTGGGAAATACTTTTGACACATTTCTGACAGTCAGATCTCTGCGGCAGCTGGCAGCTGAAATGATGCTCGAGATGAAGTTAGAATAGAAAACGAGAGCATAAAAGCTGAAACACCCCTCAGAGTTATGGGCCATTGAATACTCAAAGTGAATAAAAATAAATTAGATGTAATCGCAGTTATTGTAAAACTGTTGGAAGCAAATTTCATTTCATTCTTGCAAAACTGTTTACATATATAAAAAAAACAACTTGGTGTTAATTGATGTTTAATTGATTTTACAGCTCAAAACCAACCAGGAGTGAAAAGTTTAATTTGAATTCTTCTCTAAGAACCGAGCTACATAACATTAATATTGTCACTGATCTAATAAAGTGACAGCTTTTAGTTGTTGGTCACTTCATGTTTCAGTCAAACTTGCCTGTGAAAGTGACAGAGTCATAATGTGTGGGTGATGTTTGTGAGATTGAGTCAAGTGAGGTTCATCACTGAAGTCCTCCTCAGAGTTACAGTTCTCTGACAACAAGCATAATCACAGTAACGATTCATATCACTGAAATAAACAGGCGTCTGTCTTTAAACATAGCAAAGGTGAACCAAAGCAGCAGAAAGGTAAACCTTTCTATGAGGATGCACCAATACCAAACCGGCATTGGTATCGGTTTGATATTAATGTTGTGTATTCGTACTCATAGAAGTACAACAATACTATGGAACCGATGATATTTAACTTGGCATGACGTTCAGCTCTCAGTTGAGCTGCAGCGAGGGACAACAGCAGCTAACTTTAGTTAATGCTGGAGCAGATGAAGTCAACGTACTTGTATAGCAGTAGTAGTTATAACTTCTGTAGCAGATACTAGGGGTTGTGCGATGTGTAACTTTTTCCAATCGTCCATCGTCAGTCCAAAAATCGACGATGGGTGATTTATTCGCGTAGGTGACATGCTGACATATTTGCGGGCGGAGCAATGTAAACACACACTAATGGATTTGCCAAATTAGAACTCAGAAGTCCCAAAATTGAGGAAATAGTTGTAAAAACACAGCGTCTCCTGTTTGGGGCTACAAACAGACGTCTAGTTGGCAGCAAAGAGCTCCAACATTGAGTGTTTACCCTTCTGCTGTGTGCTAACTAAGCTAACACAGAGCTAGCAGCTAGCTGCTGCTGCTCCGTCACCAAATCGCTCAAAAAGACTTCAAACTGCAGCAGAGATTTATTTTATGGAAGCGACGTTCACTGAAGGGTTTTTTATTGGTATTTCAGTTTTAGTTTCATTTTGTTTTTGTCGTTTATCAGACTTAGCTGAAGACAGCTGAACACCAGATCGGTGTTATGACTCGCTAAATATTCCTAGCACCGGTAGCCGACGCATAAACACGGTTTAACTGGAACAAAGCCAGTCTCTGATGGTTTCCTCCCCACCACACCATAGATATTATTTAGATACATTTATTTTCTGAACACAAGCTGCTGCCGTTCTCTGTCTGTCTGCTACGGACTGAGGAAACACCGCTGCTCCGCCAGCTCTCGGGGGAGGAGGAGGGAAAAGGAGCTGCTGCTTGCAGCTGGGAGGAGTTTGCGTGTAACGTTTAAAAAGAGCATTATTTATTATTTTTACGTGGGCTGCGTCCTTTGACTTCAACCAAACGTTGTTAATAATTAAGAAATTAATTTATAGTGGGACGAATAAATCGTTCTTGAAGCCGGTTTGGGCTGAACCCATCGCCGATGGTCGATACATTCGTCTGATCGCCCAACCCTAGCAGATACACACGATGTTCGAACCGTCACAGTACCGACATTTGGTTCAGTAAAGTTTTTGCTATCAGCTACACAGAAGAAACCACTAGAGCTGATGAAAGCTTCTACATCAACCTCTATTACTTGTTTCAGATTTGTTTATTGTCCAGCTGGAATCACAACTTGTGATTGATTTAACAGATGTCGTGTTTTAACAGAATTTTGTTTCCTGTAACTGCTGAAGCAATTTAAAAGTTTCTCTCTCTTTCTGTCCCCTCACTGCTGCCTCCGCAGATTCCCATTTGATTTACTGAGTGAATTAGAGCTGCAGGAGGAGACTCAGAGGTCTTAAATCTGGATAATTTTGCCGTTACTACCAAGCCCTTGATAGCCGTGTTAAAGTGGCGATAATGGATCGGATGATGGCTCAGTTGCAGCCCTGATGCCGCTGCTGTTTATTCAACAGTTTCAGGGATCAAGGATGAAATGAGATCCGGTCTGAGGACATTTCAGTCCCAGAGGCCCTCCTGGTGAGATTTATGGTTTTACAGGCTTGTTCCTGTCATGTAAAGTTTTCTGCAGAGAATATAATTATCGTTCTGTTCAAGAGCGAAAGGGAACTCTTTACCTGCCGGCCAATAAGGCTGTAACTCTATTAGCATTTTTCACATTTGCCTCAACTTGATAAACACTTAGTCATACACATTACTGGGTCGGGTTTCAGCCAAGGCCGGTTTGCTTGGTGAGCAGAGACGACTCGGTCCAGATCACGGGGCTCCTCAGAGCCTGAGGAATGTAAATAGAAACTGTAACCTGAGCTTAATGTTGGAGCTCGGGTCGAACGGGAGCTCAAAGTGTTGACGAGGATGCAGAATCGCTCCTGTAAATGAGGATCAAGTGCGTACGTGACATTTTGATTTGAATTAGTTGTCCTGAGCTGTGAGTAAGCAATACATAAATGTTTTCTCAACAGTAAAAACTCAGCGCAGGAGATGTAGTGATCAGATTCCTGTCAGCTCAACACGCTCCTTTAACTCCACTGACAGACTAACAAACTACTTTAAATTTTAATACCTAAAACTTTTTCACAGCTCTGTTTCTTTCCAGGCTGCAGGTTTATTGAGTTTTTGCACCATCAGTGAGATTATTTTGTGCCTTTTATGGTGATAAATTGATTTGCGGATCAATAAAAAATAAATTATATTTTGAAGTCACCACACAAAGGACAAGTTAATAGTGTCAGCCTCTTTTATTTTTTATAATCTGATCTTTAACAGACAGTTGCTACAAAGAATTGTTGTGCGTTTTGTTGGGAATATTGATCAGGATTGAAGGTTTGTTGTGATGTGATTTTCTGTCACTTCAGCTTCTTTGAGAGGTTTCAGGGATTAAAATGGCCTGAAAATGGGTCGTAATATTAGAAAAGCTTTCAGGTTTTTGCTCAATAGCTGCTCTTTACAACCATTATAATGAATCTAGCAAAATAAATAATACACTAAATGCTTTTTTTGTAGCCTTTTTAAAGTTTTGACAAAGGTGAAAATCTCTGCTCGATGGTTTGGAACAAACTTTAGTTTGAAATTTCATTTTGCCATGCTGTACTCTTTTCCTCTCACTGAGGTCAATATTTTTTTTAAAATTAAAATACAGTGGAGGAAATAATGATTTGACCCCTTGCTGATTTTGTAAGTTTGTCCAATGACAAAGAAATGAAAAGTCTCAGAACAGTATCATTTTAATGGTAGGTTTATTTTAACAGTGGCAGATAGCACATCAAAAGGAAAATCGAAAAAATAACTTTAAATAAAAGATAGAAACTCATTTGCATTTCATTGAGTGAAATAAGTATGTGAACCCCTACCAACCATGAACAGTTCTGGCTCCCACAGAGTGGTTAGACACTTCTACTCAATTAGTCACCCTCATTAAAGACACCTGTCTTAACTAGTCACCTGTATAAAGGACACCTGTCCACAGAATCAATCAATCAATCAAGCAGACTCCAAACTCTCCAACATGGGAAAGACCAAAGAGCTGTCCAAGGATGTCAGAGACATTAGTTTAATAGCCATAGTGCTTTATTTCCCGGAGGCTTATCCTCCAGTGTTTTCAGTTTAGATCTTTATTTATATTGATAAACATAGAGCTATTTTTGTTTTGTTTCTTAACCATAGTTTTTTTATAGCTCCTCTTTTGGTTGTAATTGGTTTGTATTCCCCTGAGTGGATGAAAATAAATACCTTTTTTTGTTACAACTTACACAAGTCTCCTTTAACTTTTTGTTAGACCTCCTTTTTTCTCCTAGACCTAGTGGAGGTCGTAACAATGGTCACTGAGAGCAATGATCTCATTCTTTTGGGCAGTGTATGAAACTCTGAACACTCAAATTGAAGAAGTTGGTCATTTTTTATTATGTCTTTTTCTTATGTATTATATCGGATTGATATCGGTATCGGTCAATACTGAAGGCTGGAATATCGGTATCGTATCGGAAGTGAAAAAGTTGTATCGGGACATCCCTAGCTGTAACTGCTCATGGTGGAAGCCATGACCGAAAATGACCGGGCCTAATTATGGTTTCAGTCCAACCCTGGTCACGGTAATACCGTACACCACGGGAAAATGTGGAGGAAGTTTGACGGTATCAAAATTTGGATACTGCCCAAGACTATTTGTCACCTGAGCAAAATAAAACACATACAAGGCAGAATATGACTGAAAAAAGCAGGTGTGGAAATAGTTTTAATCACAGCTAATTGAAAATATTTGTGTTTTTTTAATTCATCCTATCACATGTAAAAACATGACACAGCATGCTGAGAAAAAAAAAGAATGAAGCAGCAGCTTATATGAAACAAATAACTCAATTCTCACATGCAGCTCCTCTGAAACAGGTCAGCTTTTGTTCTGTTTTTCCATTTTGTCTTACATTTAGAACTTCATGATAAACCTGCACACTCTTCTCTTGTGTTTTTCACCAACATGTCTGCTGTGAAGGAAGCAGCATCATGTAGTTTTCAGAATAAGCCCTCAGCTGCTGTGGATCATTCCTGGTGGTTCTGCAGTCCCATCAGAGGACCGCTGTCACGCTGTCCCTTTGATTCACCCGTTTTACGCAGTATTTTCATGGAAGAGATGCTCTAAGTGAATATGTTTGGGGTATCAGCGTGGAGTATCCATTTTCATGAAAAACATGTATTCTGAGCTTCACCTCATATTCTGTTTCTCGGCATGAAAAGCCTTTGAAAACACATTTACAAGATCGTGTAATGCAAAAGCTCTCCATGGCAGCCCAGGTGATAAAACTCTGATTTTAGATGCTCTTTCAGCAAGACGAACCTATTACACTTGACCAAATGTTCCTTCCTGGAAAAAGGCTTGAATAGCACTTTACCTTTATGTTTAAGTGCTTTGTGAATATTACCGCTAAGAAAGGAATATTTACCCGTTTACATTTCTTGTTAAAAATGTCAGTATGGTATTTTATGAGGCAGAGGTGAAGTTTGGAATTTTTGGGTTGTGGATGTATTCATCTGGTTAGTATTGATGTGTGTGACGCAGCTGTAAGCTGAGTTTAACGTTGAGAAAAGAGCATCGTGAGGAACATCCTCAGACAAACCCTCAAGTTTTAAAGCAGCGTGCCGTTTAAGATAAAAATTGGACGAAGCGAGTCCTGTAATAGAGGTCACGAGCTGTACTTTCCTAATGTGTTTAAATCCCTCTGATGTGAAGCAGGTTAAGGGGAAATCCCTCCTCAGTTTTAAAGACTGAATTTCATTCTGTGGCTTAAACACAAAAGCAAAAGAATACAAAATTGGCTTTTCACAGCTACTTAGCTAGCTGAGTGGCAGGGACACTGTTGATTCCTTTTGTCCTGGCACTCTGCTGCATGTAGAAAAATGAGATTGATTAGACAATCCCCTGTAACTGCACTTATTAACCCCGACTGGCTCAGTTGCTTGATCTAATCTGCTCCACCTCTTCTCCTGCAGCTGAGTGCTGTCGCAAAGTAATTATCACGACAGCTCTAATTACAGAGGTCAGGGATCTCAGCAGTTCAATCAAGAGTTATCCATCTTTTTTTAAAGAATGGCAGAATTTTTAATGAGGCAAATTTTATTGAAACAGGAGAAAAACAAATAGAAATGTTGCAAAGTAAGATGAATGTAATGCAGGTATCACTGGTCATTAAACCATGTATCTGAAGGGCTGTGTCTTCAAGCTGTGAATCTAGAGATGCACCAGATAATCTGTCAATATTTGGCATGGTCAATAATATGCTGACCAACCAATCTGAAACTTGTAAATTTGACTTTTTGGTCCATGAACAGGTCTTTGCTAAGCAGCAATAAGCAGTCTCAACATTTGTCCCAATGTTACCTCATTTCCACCACACTGGTGCTTTTGCTCGGCCGGTGCTGAACTTGGAACCACTGAGAACCATTCACACTAGACAGGAGCTCAGCGGGAGACGCATGATAATACGTCACAGGTCACTCCCACTCAACATAAACAAACACGACATGTGTGCGTGCTGGTTATTCTACAAACTTTGACAATGTATTTCTAAAAGCGCTTTTATTTTGTCTGCGCTCCACTTTACCGGACTTTGGGTCTCCGCTATTTTGCACCTGCACCAGTTTTTTTCCTGTGAAAATGTACGGCACCGGTTCCAAAATTGGGAACCGGCATGGTACTGGCATGGGAACCAGGGCAGTGGAAAAGGGGTATCTTCTGTGAACTCACCTTTGCTTATCACTAATTCATTCTATCAGTAACAGAACTTTCTCGTTGAAATGTTTACTCATAATTTTCAAATTAGGTCAAAGCTAAACCAGCAGCAGTCCTCAAAACCAGAATCGATGCATCTTTATTTACATCCAGTTAATTCATTTAGCCAGTCTGATGGAACCTTAAGTTTCTTCCTGTTTAGATGATGGTGATCAGCATGAATAATGTGTTCTGAGTATTGTAATGACGAACAGAAACAGGAGTGAGGACAGCGTGGATTTATTGCAATTCCAATCTTCATTGCATTATTCAATGATCATATCACAGGAGTTTTCTGATGTCATGCATGCAGCTTTTTAAAAATATTCATTAAAAGACACAAAGGAAGTTCATCAGTCTACTTAAAGCTTTCATAGATTTTTACATTTTAAAAACTTGAAGAATCACTTCCAGAATGAATCAGAACAGTAACCTCCAGATGAGGTGAGACTTCCTTTGATTTAGTAAAAAGATGACTCATCTCATCCACCACTTTCTTGGTGAAGCAGCAGCCGATGACAATTTGTCATATTTTTATCATCTAAACCCCAATAGAGGAATATTCTCCTCCTTTTTTGTGGTTTTAAATTTGAGGTTGAGTCGGTTCATCTCACGTTAAAGCCGTCTGCTTTAGATACAGTTAGGTTGTGTTTTTCTCCTGCCGGCGGTTTTCCTCATCCTTGTGCCTCCTGGGACCAACAGGCTCACCTGATTGTTGTCAGCCCAGAAACGAATCGCAGCACCAGGAGCCTTCACATCCTCTAAGATCTCTCCAACATATCTTTAAGTGCTGCTCTGCTCGTGGAGGACAGGCGCAGCTTGTTTGAGGCTCGCTGAGAAAGCCTGACAGACAGACAGACAGACAGACAGGCGCGGTGCTTTGCCAGCACTTTCACAGGGACTGAAATATTCACACAGGCGTTTCAGCTCTGACAGCATGAAAGGACAGTCTTCACATCCTCTTGTGTTCGTTCACATTCAGCCAGCCTGCAGGTTACAAACTTCCCAAACACCGGATTAGCATAGCAAAATGAATTCAGGAGCAAAAGCTTTTTAATTCTATTTCATGTTTTGGTGTCATGACACCTGCTGCAGATACTCCTGACCCCAGCACCGTGACATTCAATCATTTAATCCCTCGTCAACATGCATTATCTGTCTTTTTAAAGGAATTTAAATTTAAAGGTGGAAATGTCAATTTGTAGAGTTTTAAGAATGAAAAAAACACTGTAGTCTGAATTCTGTTCCCCAAGGCTTTCCTGCTTGCTCAAGGCGATGGAGAGGTTTAGGAATGTTAATGACTTTCTGGAATTCTCCACAGAAATCTTCTTTCATTTGAAATGAAATTGACAAAACCCATTTCACATTTTCTCTGGCTTTTTTATACGTTTTCCACTTATCCAATTATTTTATTGATAATACTGAATGGAGTCTAATCCCAGATTTAATTTCATGTCTCAGTTATTTTATGTCCATTGTGACGCCGTAATGTAACGTGTCTGCTGAGATTCTAACGTAATCTCAGCATTTTCTTAGACAAAAGAGACGGTTTCATTTAGTATTACAAATTTATTTACACATTCAATTCAAACACTTTACTGAATACTAAGAGTTCATTTTGGTTGGTATCGCTGAGGCATCAATTAATCACACGGCAGTAACTCATTTAAGCATCTCAACGTAGTAAAGACAACTTTCTGAAGATCAAACTGAGCATCAGAATGGAGAAGAAAAGAGGTTTAAGGGACTTTTTTCCCCCTAAGTATTTCAGAAACTGCAGATCTTCTAGGATTTTCACCCATAACCATCTCAAGAGTTTACAGAGAATGGTCTGGAAAAGAAAAAATATCCAGTGAGCAGCAGCTGTGTGGATGAGAACGTCTTGTTGAGGTCAGTGGAGAATGAGCAGACTGGTTGGAGATGATAGAAAAGCAACAATAGCTCTAATAACTTAAAATATACAGAACATCATCTGAACCACACCAGGGTGTCTCTCCTGTCGGCTAAGAACAGAAAACTAAGGCTACAGTTCACACAGGATCACCAGAACTGGACCAGATGAGACTGGATCACCAGAACTGAGTCAGAAGAGACGCACACAAAAAAAGCATTTCCTGGTCTTGATGAGTCTCGATTTCAGCTGCAATCTTCAGATGGTCGAGTCAGAATTTGGTGTCAACATGAAAACATGGAACCTGCCTTGTATTCATGGTTCAGGCCACTGGTGTAACGGTGTGGGGAAGACTGGGTCCCTTATTACCAACTGATCCTGGTTTAAACTTCACATCCTGCCTTAATATTGTTGCTGGCCATGTCTATCTTCTGATGCTACTTCAGCAGGATGATGCTCCATGTCTCAAAGCTCAGATCATCTCTACTTGGTTCCTAGACCATGATGAGTTCACTGGACTCATTTCATTAGTCTTCACTTCATAACCACTGTCCTTTGGGATGTGAAACAGAAGATTCACATCATGGATGTTCAGCCAACAAATCTGCAGTAATCCTGTGATGTTCTCATGTCAACACAGACCAGAACCTCTGAGGAATGTTTCCAACACCTTGTTGAATTTATGACACTTAAAATTAAAGTTGTCCCGAAAGCAAAAGGAGGTCCAACCTGGTACTAGCAAGATATACCTAATGAAGTGGCCAGTGAGTATGTTTTATCATGTGACAAAACTAAATACAGAGAAATATAATGGCTCTGGATGTCCAGATGTTTCTTTACCTAGCAGGGCCAAATGAAGGCGACCTCTGACACGTCTCTGATACCTGAGCTGTATAAAACAGTTCAACGCCTCTTGTGAAGTATTTTATCTGATGTAACTGTTATTGGCTTTACAAAACATATCTGGAGTTCTGATGTTTGTGTGATGTGGTTTTGCTGCACTGAGCTTTACTAACCTGAGTGATATTTCGCCTCATTCACCTCCACGAAGAGGGTTAGTCTGACCTCTGGTATTAAACCTTGTCACAGCATCAAAACCTCAAATTAAACCTGAAACTCTATGTGAAGTCAGGGAAATGAAAAATACTCGTATTTCTGCACAGAAAGTCAATACAGAGGTCACCTGAGTTGCTGGCCAGGTGCAGACAGTACATCAGTTTAAAGGGCCAGCCCTCTTTACTTTCTCCCCCTCATTTCACACTGTGTAGTAGGAGTCGTGTGAAGCGGTACGTGAGCTGTGATGTGATGAGATGGAGTTCAGTACGAGTGCTCTGCATCCAGACCAGCATTAATGAAAGCTATTAGTGGACTGCGCCGCTTCAGACGAGAGTCTCACGCAGCTTCATCTGAACTCAGGGGAGTTCAGGAATTGCGTCATGACCCCCAAAAGCCGACAGAGCTGCAGCTTTTATCTTCTCAGCTGAGGACATAAAAGCTCAACTTTCTTTGTGTCTTTCGTGGTGTATTTAGGATCTGACACTGAGGGGTTTGGCTCGGCTCTCAGGCGGTTTCTCAGCCTTGGCTGGCTAAAAGGAGTTTCAGATTAAGCTGGCTAAATATGACAATGCTCTATACTGTGCATTCACAGTATGGGTTTAATGTTTTCTTTCAATGTATTTTTGTAAAGGTCTAAGAACATGTTGAGGATTTTAGTGGGCCTCTGAGTTTCAAATATTTACATCACCGTAGCTAGTAATGAATCAAACATTAATTTATTCCTACTCAATAATGCTTAAAACCATATTTTGCTTTTATTGAACAGCTGTAATTTGCTTGATGCTTAGTTGAAGAACAGAACGGGATATTCTTCATTTGTCAAGTATTCAAATCTGAAAAGATATAAGTTTAAAAATAAGATTTTAGTGTTGACAGAGGCCTTATTAAATGGAAAACATTAAAATGTTCCAAATAATCCAGCTATAAAAACACAAATAATGATATTTATAGATATAGCTACTAGAAAGACAAAGGATCTGGTTTTGAGTGCTGATGCTGATGTTCGATTCTTGTAAGACCCTTCATGAACTGAAATAACAGAATACTTTTTAAAATTCCTGATTAGCTTGAGAATTAATGTTCTAAAACAAAATACTTGGTGATGTCACCATATGGAAACATTAGACTGATTTATTTTGTTGCCGCTTTGCCATTGGTGTGTTCACCCCCCCAAAACAAAACATATTTTATAGTTTCTGATTGGTTGATAATTGATTGAGCTGATCATGCTGAAAACTTTGCGGTTCTGATCAGCAGCTGATCATTTTTCCCATCTCTAAAGGTTCATGCAGAAACAGGTTTTGTGACACAGTCTCCATGTTGCAGATGAATTGAATGTGTGGTTAATTTGACCTCCTATTACAGAAACCCAGTTATCATTACTGTCACTTTAGCAGCCAGTTAATCATCCATCTATTGTTTAATCAACGTTTTGTAGAATGGATTGGAATTATGGAATTTAATTGAAGTCTACATTTTCTTCCAAACACCTTTTTATGCTTTTTTATTAAATAAACCGTATGTGTAATTGTTTTAATCCAAATCAATGCAGAAGTGAAAAATGTTCAATTAGAAGTGTTGGGTAAAGTTTTGCAGAAAAAGTCATTGTCTGGTCATTAATGCACTGAAGCATGAAGGGATAAACCCCACATAGGTTCTTGCTTCATCTCCCCACCTTCGCCTCAGTCCAGCTGGGCTGAGAACTTTGAAAGTGGATTCCAGGCTGAATTTCACAGCTTTATTTGATACCCCTGTTGTTGTTGCTGCAGGTCTCCACAAACGCTGTGAGCAGAGCAGTCTGGCAGTGAGATAACTCCCTCTCAGGCTGTGGATTGTGTAAAGTGAATGGATGTAATAAATTGGGCAGAGTGCTGAAAGCTGCCTGGACTGGTGCCAATACTATGCTGCTCTGTATTAAAATTAGCCTTTTACTCTGGGGCTTTATTCACGCTTCATACAGGGCTCCCAGGGAAGTCTTGGAAGGGGAATTTCATTTTGTCCCCTTCCTTAAAAGTCATCTGAGCTTCACCTAAAAACCCTGAAAGGAAATTTGCTGAGCCTTTAAGTCAGAATAGCAAAATAACTGGATTTATCTTTGAGTAAATCCTTTAATTTGATTTAAAATATCTTGTTTCAGTTTGTTTTGCGGTGCAGATCGAGCTACCCGGCCCTGGTCAGTCCTCAAGGATGATTTGTGTTGTGGATTTTGTTTCTTTTCACACAACTCATCAACTTGTCACACCCATTTTATATCAGCTGTGGCTTCTAACTGGTGTGCTTTATCCAACTCCTGAAGACGAGCAATTTGAGACACAGACATTCCCGTTTAGCCTGAGTGAAGCAAAGCAAAAGAAAAGCAGCCTCAGATGTTCCTCCATTTACCTTTTGAGTAGCCAAAAAAAGCAGCACCGACCCAGTTGTATTGCTGCTTGGTGGCACACGGCCTGAATCACTCACTAACAGCTTGTGAATGGCTTTAGTTTGGCCAAAAGGCCAGACTAATCAGTCACTTCAGTGGAGCGAACAGTTTGGACCCGGATAAGATCTCCCACAGACAGAACTTTGCGTGTTTTACTCCATCAATGTCTTTCTCAATATGGAACCTTTAAATCTTTGTTAAGCTGATGTAAAAGACTAGATATGAGCTGGGACCTCTTAAGGTCACTGGTTTGGTGCAAAGGCTGTAAATAAATTTATTTACTGATTATTTGTTACTAAGGATGTAACGATGCTTCGAAAATCGATTTAAAACCGGTGAAAACTAGTTTAAATATGAATCGGTGTAGAAAAAAGAAAAATCGATTCACAGCGGCCTGACGTAACACGTACATTTAAAGCCCTGAAAAGGGGAGTAAATGCTAAAAGAACCACAGACACGTTACTTTCTCTGCTCAGACGTGTATTAAACGACTTAATTCAACTTAAATACATACAGACTGATCATAAAGAAACATAAAATACAAGTCCGATTGTCTTTTGAACTACCGTAGTTAGCGTCATTGGCTATCAGCTAACTGTGGCTAAATCTCGTTCAACAACAAGAACAAAGTAAAATAAAAACCGGATCGACAACTGAATGCATTCATGACCGTTCTGTTAAAGTTACATGACACTACAGGTGTTCTTATGGATAAGTCAAACCTGAAAAGGAGAGTATAAAAATATATAATATAAACACGGAGTTTCTTCCTCTACTGCACAAACGTGCTCACTAGCTCTCTAGCGCTAGACGTCCCCTGCTGGTCACATGTCGTTACTACAGCTACTAAATCAAAATCTACATTAACATCTGTTTAACTAAACTACATCTAGTATTTGGCTAAAAACTACTGACAAACATTGTTAATGTAAACAGTAATGAACACATTTCCCTTAATATCTATTAAACTAAACTTACTGACAAATACATTTGAAGTTTAAACAATAATAAGGACATTTCAACCATCACACACAGTGGTGACAAAGTGCTGCTAATCATTCAGAGCAGAGACAAGCAGCTTCAAGATAGATGATGCTCCAATCAATTAGAAGTCAACAGTGTGGCAGCATTTGGCTTTCCCTTGTTTCCAGTAAGACAATAGAAAATTACAATTTGAAACAAGGACTAAAGGGCTAATTGTAAAGAAAAAAAATTTATTTGCCCATAAAATTAATTTTGTTGGAAAAAATCGTAAAAAATCTCAAATCAGGAGCTTAAAATCGAGAATTGAATCGAATCGTGACTTGAGTGAATCGTTACATCCCTATTTGTTACTAACATCTCTACTGTTTGTATCTCGGTTCTGTTTGGTAGCATTACCCTAAACTTTTGTTGCTGTTGTCAGTTTTTTTTCCCTTTATGGTAGCTTGAAGTTTAAACTGTCGAGTAGGGGTGTGCGATATATCATCATTTTAAGTTTTTAAAATTCTTATTTTGACTATGAGGTAGCAGGCATTATTGAGTATTACCCCATAGAGCGACTATTGCGCACACATCAACGGCTACATCCTTATAGCTAATGAGGCTATATCCAGCTATTGATCTGATTAATGATAGGCCAGTGTAACACTGGCGCTGGCAAATGAGACAGAGCCACTAATAATTAACATGCTTAGGCTAGTCACCCAGTGAAATGCATCATCCCTCGTCTGCTGTTCATTAGCCCAGATAGGCTGGCCTTAGCATCGGAGGCTAGTGGCTAGCCACGCCATACAATCTGCCAGTTATGTGTAGTTAAAGATGGAGCGACAACGAAATTATTTCACCATCTCCAGACTAATGCCTGACTGTAGTAAGAGGAGCATGAAAAGCCTCAGGGGTCTGGACCCATGGTAATGTTGAAAATAAGTTATTAGTATTATTCCTGCATATTATTCAGCAATAGGAAATATCTTGAGATAAAACGAACAGGTAGAACATGAGGCTTAATTGTCATATTATTGGGACAATGTTTTTAATATGTTCTCAAACATTCTGATATCTGTTTTTGTCAATATGGAACACCCCTAGTCAGGAGTCATCTAAATCATCTTCTGTTTTGTTATTCTCATGATGTATTTAAACAGTTTAAAACTACCTAATGAGTGCAACGACTTGTCAAACTAAACTGAGTTCTTAGAAAATCCTTTCGTATCTATTTTATTTTATACATTTAATGCAAAATAACATTCTAATACTGAAGCTTCAGACATATTTGGCTGGCCCTGGATAATCAAAGGGAACTAGATGAATGAATGTTTTGTTTCATTTACAGTTTTTTACTCAACCCACCTTCCTTCCAGCTGAGATTAAGTTTTAAGACACTGTTCTTAAAGGCCCATTAAATTTATATAAATGTGTTTTTGTTACTGTTCTTTTTCTAAATATGAGGTTAGGCTCAGGAATAGATCATACCCGGCATAATAAGCAGCCATTTCTCCAAATATTTAATGTCCCAGCAACACAGCGCTGCAGAGGTATAACACTAGGAGGCAGGGATGTTTGAAATCTAAATGGGATAAAAAACTTTACCCTGGTTTTGTCTCCGGGAAGTCCTGAGCTTTGAATGGTTGACCGTGCTCAGCCACATGATATCTCCATTACCTGACTGAGAGGTAGACACACACACACACACACAGATCACCTGCTGCTGCTACAAACAGCCGACTCGCTTCAGGTGTCGCTCTGCTCTGATTGGCTGAAAGCAGGGCAGGGAGCTGAAATTGCATCCAGGAGCTGATTTCCTTCAACACGTACGTTAACGCGCTGCCTTATGTGTTATTGTGTAATGACGGAGGAGCTGTTGTGACAGTCACAGTTGGAGGCCTTTTCTAATAACAGCCAGATGAGCCTGGATCCTTATTGTGTCTGGTTACAGTAACGGCGGCTGACAGCCAGCATCAGATTCATGAAACAGAAAACATTTTTTTTAATCATTTTTACTCTGTGCTTTGACAGAAATTTAAACACCTTTCACTAAACATGCCGGCAATAGTCAAAGCAGCTCACTCAGTTTTATCTTTGGTAAATTAAATTAGCAGAAATGTGTAGGGCTCTATGAAATGTATTTTATTATTATTTTTTCTGAATTTCACATTTTTATTTTAACCACAGTTCTTAACCTAAAGATGTGTAATTATGAAGTGAATGACAAATAATTAAATAAATCAAAGCCACAAGAAAGTTTTTTTACCTTCACAAGTACAACAAAGTTTTGTGGTTCAGCTGAACATTGAGTGTTTTTGCTAAATATTTAAAAGTATTTAACTATTTTTAAAGAACAAAACACATTGTGTGCAAAAACAAAGAATTGAGTGTATATCACTATTGCTTTAGAGTTGAACTCAACATAAAAATATGTCTCAAAAAGAAATAGAAAGTGTAAGACCTTGACACCTGCCTGCGACAAAATCTTCACTGAGCTAACACCTCGTTTCTACTGATTTAGCTGAATGTATGTACAGTCTGTAACCGCCTGCTTCATTTGATAATTCTCCATGTTTTTGATGTGACTGTTTGACGATCACGTGTTCTTACGTGTCCAGTTGATTGTGTTCTGACAAAACTTACAGAAAGTTGTTCTCCAGATCCATAAAGGTACTTTGGGCTTTCTTCTGCCCTGAACTTTGTACTAAACTTCACCGTTTTTATTTTCCTGGAGGACGTTCAGAGAGCCTTTTTGCCATGGCGGACTGTTTTGTGTGTGTGTGTGTGTGTGTGTGTGTGTGTGTGTGTGTGTGTGTGTGTGTGTGTGTGTGTGTGTGTGTGTGCGTGTGTGTGTGTGTGGAGAGGAGAGCCAAGCCCTCCTTTTCCAGGTAATGACAGATACAGTGGCTGCAGTGCCCAAATTACATTAAAAACTACTATGTACCTTTTCTTACTCCGATGTGAGTGAATTCCGTGAGAATCCGCGTTTTAGACTGAATTCCACTTTGTTGAATTCCGTGATTTCGTCCACATTTCCCCCAAGTGGCTAACCTGCTGGTTAAAGGATTAAGCTACATGTTGTCTGTACTAGGGGTTGCACGAACTAGTCAACAAGTCGGCTTTTGTGGGCTGTAGTGACTTTTTAAACCATGGATATTTACTCAAAGAATACTTCTTGGCAGCTTTTGATGCCCTTGCCAATCGATTGTCCTTATTTAATCAACTTAATGGTGAGTCTTTGCTTTCTTTATCTCTTGTTTTACTAAAAATGCAGCACTATTCAAACCTCCAATGTGCTAACGGCTAAGCTAACGAGCTAATGGCTCGGCTATCAAGCTTTGAGTGATTTTATTCATTAAATAGCGAATGTCTTTGTTATGATTATGGCCGAACAATAAACCACAATCTGACTAAAACTGTAGTTTCAGTCAGATTAAACCTGTTTTCATATAAACCTGACTAAATGTGACTAAAACTAATCAGCGTTTTAGTCTAAAACTTGATATTAAAACCAAAGTGCTCCTAAAACAACAGCTCTCTCTGAGCTGTTTGTTGTCAGCAATAAAGCCTGTCAAGTTTTATAAAGCTGTACTGTATACGCAGTATGTATGATGTCATCAGCAATTAGTCGAAGTCGACGCGTTTTACTTGGTAGTCGACTTGTAAAAATAGCAAGTCGTTCAACCCCTAGTCTGTACTGGTTTCTGAGGGACCTCACTATTATAAACACTGTAGAAACAGACTTCTCTGTTAATGAATAAGTCATCAATTTTTGAGGAAGCTGCTGAAAAGTGACACTCCCCCACCCTCTTTCCTAAAGGTCAGCATTGACAATAGGTTTTAATTTGTGCCTGATTTGTAAGGCTAGCTGGAGTCTTGAGGTTTCAGATGTGAGGTCAGTGTGAAACAGGGTTCTGTTTTTGCAGTTCTTCCTTTTCCCCCCTTTTGTTAGTTCATAAAACTGGAAGTGTGTTGAAATGAGCTGTCTTTCTTCACTTTAATAATCACTGACCAGAGCTGGCAAAACAATGGAACTACTTAATACATCTCTTTCTTCTTTGTGGTCTTAAATTGGTTGAATCTAACATGTACAGTAATGCCATCTGTGCACATTTACTGTGCAGCTTTATAATTTTGCATCTGTTTTAAGGTTTCTTCTAATTTTGTTTTCTTGTGCAGAATCGTTCAGATGTCCGTGTTGGGATTTATTTTAGAATCTATATTTTAAGACATTGCATAAAAAGTCAGAAACATAAAAGTAGGTTTAACATTTGCAATTATTAGGGGTGCAACGGATCAGAAAACTCACGGATCGGATCGGTTCACGGTTTTGAGTCACGGTTCGGATCAATTTTCGGATCAGCATAATGAAAAAGAAAAGACAAAAAACTTTGCTCTCTCATTATTTTCTAAAACACTGAGCAACTTTTTTATGCTCAATCCTCATAAATACAAACTGCATTTAACTCAAGATGTCAATCTGATGCTTCAATAAAGTTTTGAATCATATTAAAACAAATTAATGGGGGAGATATACTGATATGCGCACCTCAGGGTCACAGACCTGCTTCT